>CAJVPK010000119.1:0-61900 GCA_910592015.1 Diversispora eburnea | reverse complement strand
AATTTTAATCAGTATTATATATATGATAAAAATATTTAATAAGTAAGTTGAAATGGTCTTAATCCTTTGAAACCTTTTTTAATTGTCATTGAAAATTACTAATGACAAATATAATTAAATTTTAATTAATCCATGTATATGATAAAAATATTTAATAAATAATTAATAAATATTTAATATATTTTTATATTTTCAACTCAATTCCTATTTTAATTATGTTTAACTAAATTCAATAGTTTTAATTACATGTATAGTTTGTATATACAGTAGAAATCAAAAGATATTTAGATCAAAAGATTCGATTTGACATTTATGATATTTCTATGATATTTTGTATATATTGACAATATTTGTAAAGATTTGAGATATCTTAATTATATTTTGTAATGAATTTTACAATATTTTATGATAATTTTTAATTAAAAATAATATACGAAGATAATTTTGATTTAAAAATTATATCATATAGATGTTACTAGGATGTTGAATGATATTTAATAATGTCAATTAATATATCGCATAAATATCTTTACAATATTTTCGAGATATCTCTATAATATTTTATAAAGATGATTTTTGAATAAAAAATTATATCGCATAAATGTCAATTCGATATTATTAAATATCTCTGCAATATTTTGTAAATAATTTTTGAATAAAAAAATTATATTGCATAAATGTCAATTCGATATTTATTAAATATCAAATTGATATTTTCGAGATATTTCTGTGATATTTTGTAAAGATAATTTTTGAATAAAAAATTATATCGCATAGATGTCAATTCGATATTTTCAAAATATTTCTGTGATATTTTATAAAGATAATTTTTGAATAAAAAAATTATATCGTATAGATATCAATTCGATATTTTTAAAATATTTCTGTGATATTTTATAAAAATAATTTTTGAATAAAAAATTATATCACATAGATGTCAATTCGATATTTTCAAGATATTTCTGCAATATTTTATAAAGATAATTTTTGAATAAAAAATTATATCGTATAAATATTTATTTAATATTTATTAAATATCAAATCGATATTTTTTAGATAATAAAATTTATTGATTAAAATATATTACAGCAATATTTATTTATAATTTAGTAATATAATTTCGATAATTTATTATATTAAAATAATATTAAATATATATATTAAGTTATTAGTTTGCTGTTATTTTGAGATATCAAGGTAATATCTTATTATATCAAAAAGTTATCCCAAAAATATTCTCGTGATATCTTTTTCATATAAAAGTTTCAAGATATCTCAAGAATATTTTGATGATATCTAGGTAATATCTTTTTGTTTTCGAAGTGATATTTTTCAAAACCATTGATTTCAGCAAAGTATATTATAATATAATTACAATATTACAGCTAAAATTATGGTATTATGGCATTGGCACAATTAAGAGAATAGTTATAACTCTGTTGTAATACATTGATTATAGCAGATATCTTTACTATAGAGTAATCTAGAGTAACCTGAAGTATAGATGATACTTTAATTAATTTTGCATTTGTCAAAAATATAATTATCAGAAATAATTTTAGCTGTTGAAACTGAAAATAATTTCAGCTGCCATAATTATTTTTAGCTACTGAAATTATTTTAGATTGCCAAAATTATTTTAGGCTGTTGTAATTATTTTAGGCTACTATAATTATTTTTATATGATGAAATTAATTATAGATATTATAATTAATATTGATTATTATAAATATTATCAATATATTAATACTACAATTATATTAAGTTGTATTTGCCAAAATTTATTTTATTATAAAACATGAATTATATTATAAAATTTAAAGTTTATTATATTATTTAAAATTAAAATAAAAAAGAAATTATCATATTAAAAATTATTAATTATTAATATTTACAGATGTATTAATTATTTCATTAATATCATAATCTTCATTATCTTTAATTATTACATATACCATATTATTATTATTATTATTATTTTCATTTGAAAATTTAGTAAAATCTAATATTTCTTCAACTTGTAAATTCTCTTTATTATCATTTGTAAAATCATAATTATCAGCAATTTAATAATCTAGGTTCTCTGAAAATAATAAAAACTTGATCCAACTACTTAAAAACTAGTAGAAATAATAAAACAAACAAAGTATACCTACCTTTAATTCTATAAATCCCTTTTAAACTTTGAAATTACTTTTCTTTCTTGTCTAGAATATAGACTTTAGATTTATAAACAGTACTGCGCCACCTAATTCAATTATAAAAACTAATCTAAAAATAATCAAAAAAACAATAGTTAGTATCTGTATATATGAAGAAACAATAAAATAAACATCATAATACTCTTGCTGACCTTCCTAAACTTTGAAATATCTTATAATTTTAGTTTATTTTTAATCCTATCAATCTATAATAAAAATAGCTAATTTAGTAGACTTGTAATTGTCAAAATTGAAAAAAAGAAACTATAATTATTAAAATTAAAGGAAAAAACCTACTATTATTTATGTCAAAACTCAATAAAAATAAATGTTAGTATGTAGACATAAAAAATAGTATTAAAACAAATTTATTTGTTTATTTGGTAGACTTTTATTGTATGATATTTGTGGGATCTGCAAAATTTTTTTTTGTATCACAGATCACCTGATCCAACCATTTATTGTAATAAAAATAAAATGATCATGACACAAATTTTGACCAATCAAATAATTTCAGCAGCTTAAATAATTTTAGCAGCTTAAAATAATAATGGCAGTTAAAAATAATAATGGTAACCGAAAATAATAACAGTAGTCGAAAATAATTACAGCAGCCGAAAATAATAATGGCAGCTGAAAATAATTACAGTAACCAAAAATAATAACAGTAGCTGAAATTATTTTTGACATTTTTGAATCTTGAAAGGTAATGCTGAAAATATTTTCGGCTGCTATAATGTCATAATACTGTAATTCTGGTCTAATTTTGATGTCATCTATAGTATACCTATTTAAAATTAATTTGATTTTTGAATAAAAAATAAGACAAATTATGTGATTGGTATTTCTAAGTTTTCCGTACTATAGATAACAATTCGGCACTATATACCTTATCCTTGATAATTAAATAGATAATAAATGACAAATTATAAAAGTTGATTCTAAGAACTTTAGAAAATTTTTAATTTTTTTGTTGTAAATTTTCTTGTTGCAGTAAAACTGAACTATGTAGTATATTGTCTAGGGGATAGGTTATACTCATTTATTTTTGACACAATAAAATTAAATCATGTGTATATTCCATTTCGCAAGTTATGACATACAAATAATAATATTGAATTTGAGTTTCTAAAAGAATTAGAAGTTGTTGTGAAGGGTACCTGATAGTTGTTATAATCTAATGAAGATATATTATACAATGGAAATTGATCAAGAATATTAAGCTGATATATAAAAAATTCAAAACTTATCTATGACATAACAAAACTAAATTATGCGTTATTCATTTGATACAACAAAACTAAATCATGCATCACTGATTAATTGAAAATAAATTAGTTCGAGTGAAAATAATATATTTATATTATTTCTACTTGTTTTTTAAAATAAGTTTTTGTTTTCTAATTCTTGTTTCAAGTTCATTTCATAAATTTTCAATTGGATTAAGATCAGGACTTTGAACTAATCAAGGAAGTTTTTCAATTAAATTATCTTCTTTTTATTTTTTGTTTTATCTGAAATATAGCATAATGCATTATTATTATTGTTATCTTTAAAAATAGGATTTTCTATATTTAAATTATTTAAATATGGAAACAAATATTCTTTAAGTAATTCTATATATCTATCAGAATTAAGATTGTCTTTAACTAAAATTAATGAATTCAACTTATTATTACAAAACATCTTCATACCATAATTCCTACTGAATTTTTAACTGTGGATTTTAAACAATCACTTTTATATCATTTACCTTTTTTGTGTCATATCCAATTTTTAGAATTATTATTAAACAGTTTATATCTTGATTTATCACTCTATATAATATTTTCCCATTTACTATTCTATTTTTTTTTCATACAACACCAACCAAATCATTTTTTTTTTATTTTTCTCTGAAATAAAAGGTTTTTTTTTGCTACATGTCCACTATAACCTTCTTGGTGTAAGGTTCTTTAAACTGTACTACTAGAAACTGAAATATTTAATTCAGTATTAAAACTTTCAGTTATTTCTTCCAATGTTTTACTTCTATTATTTTTAACAATTTTTATTAATTGTCTATTATCATGATCAGTTAATATTTTTG
Source organism: Diversispora eburnea (assembly GCA_910592015.1). Classification (NCBI taxonomy): domain Eukaryota; kingdom Fungi; phylum Glomeromycota; class Glomeromycetes; order Diversisporales; family Diversisporaceae; genus Diversispora; species Diversispora eburnea. The sequence goes on along the minus strand of CAJVPK010000119.1, from coordinate 57,610 downwards.
GTTTACCTGATTGTGAAATTGTGAAGTCAAACCCTGCTCATTATTGTTGACTTGAAATAACCTAATAATTTTTTAATTTTATTGTATGTTTTCTTTTATGTAAACCAATAATTTCTCTCCACATTCAAAATTAGTAAGTTATTTTTTTTAGGCATGATTTTATAATAAATAACAAAATTATATTTAAAATTTATAATCAAATAATTTATAAAAATTTAATTTATAAAATTTTTATTATTCTATTAAAATTAAAAATTGAATATTTATATTATAATTATGAAAATAAAACATCAACAGTTTATGCAGTTTCTTTATTCCTTTTTTTTGTATTTTCAAATTTAGGAATAATTATTTTATAACCTTTCTATAGTAAATTTTAGGATAATCTGTAAGAGAATTTTAAACATATATAGTAATATAAACATTTTTATTTGTGCTTAAGTAAAGTTTTAATTTTTACTAAAAAATATTAAAAATGATTTTAATAAAAATTGTAGCTCTCGTTATTAGCTACAAATTGTTATAAGATTATTTGTATCTACGACAAATATTCATCGAAATCGAGAGACTTTACAATCAATAATTTGATTTGACTTTTTTGATTAATTTTATTTAAAACAAAATTTCTGTACAAAAAAATGTCTAATTTTAGCAAACAAGGTATCATATGATAGGCTTTATCTTAGAATTCATTTAAAAAAAAGTTTATGTAATTTGGGTCATTCATTGTGCTACAATTAGCATTTGAAATTAAGTAAACGGGTTTGAAAATAAATTATTGTTGATCATTTACTGTTTGAAGAAAATTATCAATCGTTGTTACATATAAAACATATTTTTGTACCAATAAACTCTCAAAAGTGATACTAAGTAAACTTGAAGATAATATTAGTTTACATCTTCTGTAAAAGTTTGGAATCCACATATTAAGAATTAAAGGAATCATTAGCATTTATTTGTTAAAGTTTAATTGTTAATTATTTCTTTTCTTCGCATTATATAGGCTTGAAACTTTAATAGTAAATGTGCAATAATATTCTCTTCAAGATTACTTAGTATCACTTTTAAGATTTCATTGGAATAAAATAATGTTTTATATGTAGCGACGATTGATAATTTTCTTTAACAGTAAATGATCAACAATAATTTCGATCGTTTTTTAGTCGTGTCTAAGTAAAGTTCTGATTTTAACTAGAAAACATATAATATGATATTAATTAAAGTCGTATATTTAGTATAGGGCTATAACTTCTTTTAAGATAATAAACACTTCCAGTCGATAATTACTGAAATCGAAAGAGATTATGATTAATAATTTAATTTAATATTTTTGGTTAATTTTATTTAAGACAAGATTTTAAAACGAGCAGGCATCCAATTTGAATAAATAAGATATAATACGATAGCCCTTGATCTGGGAATTCTTTTAAAAAAAAGGTTGTGCAATTTAAATTATTCGTTATGCCAGAATTCACCCTTGAAATTTTTTAAAAAATTTGAAAAAACAGCTGTCCGGCAGGCCGGTGTATATAAGCAGGTGATATAATCGAAGTGAAACAAATCAGCCCATATTTTTTTATACTTAATATGTATATATATCACATTATATTTGTAGCACAATTTGAAAAATATAAATTTTCGAATTTGTGAATTTTGACTAATTTTAATTTTCTCAAATGGAACACCGTTCAATAATTTTACAATCAATCCAAAAAATCATTGACAAAATAATTGAAAACCCTGAAGCTGCAAATGATCATCCAAAGGGTTATGGTATTCCTTCACTATTTGAACAGTTATGGGCTTTTGTGGCTTCTTCATCAGGAATCACTTCTTCTAATGCAATTAAAAAGTTGGTCGCTCTTGTAAAGTTAAATGTCATACCTTGGTCTCAGGCTCTTAATGGTTTGATAGATGCTCTTCCTACAGTATCAGGAATTACTCTTGATAATGTTATAATTGGAATAACAGATATTTTAATATATCAAGTAGAAAGCGAAATTGATTCTTTAGATTATAAATGTCCCTTTAATGTTAAAGCTTTTCATGATGAAAAGATCCATCCATTAATATCTGCAGTTACAATGAGACCCAAGGAATCATTTCCTATCTTACTTTTACAACTTGAAAGGATTTTTGATATTTCCAGGATTAAATTTATTACTGGTTTAGATTCCACTCAAAAAATATCAAAGTATATGCAAAACTTATTGGAAATGATGAAATCTTTTTTCAACTTTGTTCTTCTTGATTGTTCTCAAGAATTAAAAGAAAATCAAAGGTTTTGGTCATCTTCAGTGATAAATTTTATTTTAAATCTTGCATATCATAATATTGGTGATGAGTTTTATTCGAAATTCAGAGAAGATATGTTATATTATTTGATTTCAGTTGCACAAAGAATTTCATTGGAAACTATGTTCAATACTATTACTTCACAACATTCACAATATACCCAGTACACACATTACCCAAAATACAATGCAATTTCAATTGAGATTTATCTTTTAATGCAGTCACTTGTTCATGCTCTTGAATTATCTTTCATTCGAGAAAATTTAAGTTCAACATTTTTAAAAGATTTCAGTGTCATACTTGGGATTCATATCCTTTCTCTTGCTTGTGATGCTCATCATTCAAATTTATCTTCAATTCAATATGTATCAATGTTTTATCATTTATTTAAGCTTCACCAAAATTATTCAGAAATTATATCAAAACCAAATTACTTATTATTGTGGCCTTCTTTATCTTTTTTACTTTTGGATTGCCAATCATGCGAAATTCAAATAATGATACTTGAAATTATGCAAAAATTAATTGAAGATATAAGTAAAGAAAGTAAAGAAGATGTTTCTTCAACATTAATTAATATGGCTATTTTACCAATATTTCAAGTGATTTCGGAATCATCTCAAGGAATTTCAAGGATTAATGCGATGGAAATTCTTCTGATGATTCAAAAAATAAATACAATTCAAAGAGTTACCAATAAAAATAATGAAAATGATTTCGAACAGGTAAAATAACATTACTATTTTTAATAATAATATTTTTTAATAATAATATTTTTTAATAATATTGTAATAGATCGATGTACTGCTTAAATCACCAAGCATTAATGGTTCAATTTCAGAAATATTATCCGAGACATTTTTTCTATTGAAAAATTTTTCAAAAGATTTTAAATCAGAAAATATATCCATGAAAATGAATCTAACGCTTTTTAATGTACCATATTTATTTCATCATGAAATTAAAATGAAAATTTATGCATTAGATCATTTGAATTCAATCTATGAAAATAATATTTCTTTGTCACAATCACAAAAATTTCCCATATTTTTATTATTCCTTTACATTTTGAGAAATGATAATTCTTCCTTAATTCATCTTCATATTTTGTATCATTCCTTACCTTTAATTTCTACCAATGATCCTGTTATCTCAGCGAAAATCATAAAAATAACAAAGAGTCTTATTCGTGAGGAAGGCGATGACGAAAAAACAAAATTACATGATGTTGGAATAAGAATGTTACATAAACTCTGGATTAAGCAGAAAAGATTTTGGAAATCTTTAAGATTTATCTTGATAGAATGGATTAAAAAACGTAAACTCATAGTTCATGAAGCTTATGCATCGAATGAAAAATTTAAATTAGAAATAGCTGTCCTCTCAACCATAAGGTTATATTTCCATTTTTTTATTATTTTATTTTATTTTTTATTTTATTTATTAACGATTCATCATTCTCTTTTCATTCATTTCATTCATTTTATTCATTTCATCCATTTTATTCATTTCATTTTTTATTATAAATGACTTTTTTAATAATAATAAAAATTTAATAATTAAAAAATTTTTGATTTATAGAGATATTTGTAAATCGAATGGGAAAGATTACGCACAGGAATTACTTCCTTTCATTTCAACTTTATTACAATCTGTTGTGCTACATCCAAAGACTTTATGTTTAATAATAGAATCATTGAATTCATGTGTCGAAGCTAATGTCATTGATATTAGAGCAGGTAAGAATTATTAATAATTATTATCTTTGTTTTTTACATATTATTATATTTATTTTGACTTTTTTAAGTTGCTTTTAGTTTGGAATATTTTATTGGTACATGTTACTGAAGCGATAATGAAATCTAAAAAATTTCACTTTGATATAATATCGAGATTATGTGAATTTTATAAATTGGTGGCTAAGAATAGTGAAGGTAAGTTTATTAATTTATTATTATTATTATTTTTTTTTTATCATTCAATGCTGTTGCTGCTGATCTTATTATCTTTTTTTTTTTTTAATTTGTTAGACACTGATGTATACAATGAATTTAAACAAAATATATTATCATCATACATTTGTTCACTCATTTTCCCTCATCGATATTCTATTATTACTGATCCAAATCAAGAAGATCAAGAAGATCAAGAAGATCAAGATCAATTTCAAATACAAGAAGATCATCGAATTCTTAAATTAGGTCTTCTTACGTTATCTCATTTCTTCGTACCTGACATTTTGTCAAAGGTATTTCCTGAATCACCAAAAATATTATCCTCAATTCTTTTTTGTGATAGTGATGAAGGAATTAATCTTTGTCAAATGGAAGAATGGCAATTTGTATTAAGTAAAATCATTTCACATGAAATTGAAAATTTGAGGCGAGGATTATTCAAAGGTGTCAAAGTTGGTGATGTTAAAGGTGATGGAAAGTTAATATCTGATAATCTTAATGTCAGTGAATTTAAAAAAAATAATAAACAAATAATAACATCAATTGGAGATAAAATTGTTAATGATTGGGAAAGTGGATTAGTTAATCCTGGTTTAAGAGTAGGATACGCTTTAGCATCTTTGATCTGTTATCAACCTTCAATAAATAAAAAACAAGAACTTATTTCATCATCACAAGATCAACAAATTGATTTGAAATCTACAAGATTTTATAAATTAATGGTGAATGCAATTCAGGACATTACTTTAACTGATCATTGGTTAATTAGATTAAGTATTGTTTTAGAATGGTGGAATTTTTTCGAAATGGGTTTACAAGAATTATTGTCTATTCATACAAGTATTAATAGATATTATGGTAATAAAGATGAAGTAATCATAAAAAAATTATGGGAAGACTTGATGAAACGTTTAGATGATGTGAAATTTCCCATAACATGTCAAAATATCATTTTGGCACTTTCGGGTATTTTTAGTAAATCAATATATTTATTAAATTCTTTATATTTTTTTAATTTTTTATATTTCTGAATTATTAAATTTCAAATAATTGATTTAGGATATTGTCTTGCATTAAAGTCTTTAAATATTGTATCTGCACAAGAACATGCGATAAATACATTGAATCGGATTCTTGAACTTCTTAAACAATATGATGATGATAAAAATTTGCATCAAAATCAAATTTCCACCCTCTTTGTTAATGAAGAAGTTCAATTTGCTATTATAATGGCTTTGGGATATTTATCATCATTAATTATACTTGACGAAAAATTGATTCGAGAAGTTATTGATTTGTTAATTTCAAAGTTAAACGAAAGTCCCAGGTACGATTATTTTTATTATCATTTTTATATTTTACTTTATTATTTATTTATTTATTTATCTTTTATTTTTATTTTTTATTTTTTTAATTATTAAAATTATTAATTTTTTTTTTTTTTAAAATTATTATTTTCCCCCAACTACTATTTTAATGATGAATATTATTTCAATTAATTAATTAAATTAAATTAAATTTGATCTTATGAATTTTAAAGTGAAACATCAAGATGGACATTTTTGGGAGCGGGATATGCTCTTGGAACTCTTTTATCTCATATTTCTTCTTCTAACGAAATGAAAAAAATGAGTTCGGAGATTGTATCTTTCCTTGGTGAATTACTTACTAATAATACTTTAAATGATGATCAAGAATTAACCGAATCTACTGTGTCAATTGATTATAGTTTAGGTATCATGATTGGGTTATCAAAAATTAATTACAATGATGAAGAAGAATTAGAACCTATATATCAAAAGGCTTTATTTAATCTGAAAGAATTTGTTGAGAAAAATGGTAAAATTAATAAAGATGTCAAAAAAAATATTGCAGGTGCAGCTTGGTTAGTCGGATTTTCAGAAGGTAAAGAAGTGACTGAGGAGATTGTTGAACTTTTAGGAAAAGTCGTAAAGATTTCAAGTAAAGAGGTAATTATTATTTTCACTTTCTTTATGCCTTTGTATCTTTATATCTTTTTATCTTTTTATATATCTTATTTTTTTCTTCTCTTTATTAGCGAGAATGGTCTGGATATACATTTCATTTCACCCAAGCTTATTCTCATGTTTTACATGCTATTCTCACGGTGAAACAATCATCTCAATACTTATCATCTTATAACTCTCAAGTAAACGCGCAAGTTCATATGATCACTTCATTAGAAACAAATATCAATAAACGACACGCTGCAATATTGACTTTAGGATCTCTAGCTGGTGTAAAATATTTTTTTCATTTACATTTAGCACATAATAAAAATTTTTATTTTTATTCTTTGGCACCATCTTCCATAATTAAATCGGTATTAGATTCTTTACAAAACATTTCTGGAATTAATACTCAAGTTTCTTCTTCTTCTTCTTGCATTAATGTGAGTGATTTGAAGGGAGGAAGATTGGCAATGATTGTTTTTGGAAGAATAACCCAATATGCATTAAGGCTTTCAGAAGATGATGAATTTTTGGATATTGAATCGGAGAAGTTGTTTACTAGTAGTACAGAGCAAAAAAATTATTCAAATCTTCCCCCTACAAGTTATTTAAGAGTTTTATTTGATAGTCTTATGGTGTCATCATTAAGTAAGACTAATCATTCAATTCATTCAATTTCTTTTCTTTTTTTTTTTTTTTTTTTTTTGCAATAAACTGGGACTGAACGGAACGTATTAACGATTATTAACTCTTTTAATGTCTGTCTTAATGAATTGATGTTTGAAATATTTAGAAGCAAAAACATCAAGTTCACAAATATTTTTGGAATCCTCAAGTTTGATTATTTCAACTTTTTCAAAAGTAAATCATACCATTCCACCAGTTAACTGGTTCTCGCTTCTCTCAAGACTCAGCAATCGGAGATATGATCTTCGTTATAAAAGCGTTATTTTGGCTATACGACATTGTTCCCATTCTATATCATTAATGGAATTTCTTATTTATTCGTTGATCAAATTCAATGAAATTCATAATAATAATAATAATTATTTTGAAAATATTGAATATGAAAAATTACTTTTAGGGGATGCACTTGGAAAAATTCTTGAAATGTGTGGTTTTGAGAAAACATCTCTTGAAGATGGAATTTTAAAATCAAATATCGAGCTACATCAAAAAAGTGGAATGGAAAATATAATTAATAAAGTTGTTGTACCTAATTCAAAAGTTATAGAAATTATTGAAGGAATTTTATTAAGCTTATTTAATAAAAATGTGAATTATGATGATTCAAAGGAAGATGAAGTATGTTATTTCTATAATATAATTTTATAATTAAGAAGTATATATATATATTTTATTTATTAATTACGTTATTTATTATTATTATTATTATTATTATTATTATTATTATTATTTATTATTATTTATTATTATTATCTATTATTTTATTTAATAGGAATTGCAAATTATTTTCCTTTCCACAATGGCTAAATATACTTTAACTGGTGCGAACGAGGCCAAAGATTCACGATCAATCAGTTCCCTTCGACAAGAAATTAAAGGGTTATTAAAGAAAGTTTATTTAAATTTTCATCCTCCATCAAACGAAAAACAAGCTCAAATTATTCGATTAACGATTTATTCTTGCATTTTCGATGTTGAAGATGTGAATTATTATAAATTATCAGTAATTTCATATAATAATAATAGTAATAATGATAATAATCCACCTATTTTTGATATGGATGAACTTGAAATTGGTGTTTTTTCAATATGCGCCATGTGTGAATTAAATCGACTTGATCCTATAAAATATTTAATACCAGTTTTACAAAATTGTTTAACAAACATTAATTTGAATAATTCAGACACTTCTTTAATATTTTCTTGGATTCTTCGGGCTATGAATATTCATATATATAATTCATCAAAAACTGAAATTATGAAAAGAAAGAAACGTTTAGAATGGCTATTTAAAATATTAGATGTCTTTATTATTTTAATTTCAAATCAGATAAACTACGAAGATAATTTATTAACAAGAAATGGTGTTAATAAATTAGAATATGGTGTTAAAATAGTATTAAGTGGTTTAGTAAATTTAAGTTGGAAAGAAAGCTTAACAGAATTATTCAAGATTGAAAATTTCTCTAAATTTTATGAAACATGGGAAGAAGAATTTATAAGATTTATGCAAGATAAAACTAGTACACGAAAATTATCAACGTTAATATCAAAGGAAATATCACTGGCTCAAGCATATTTTATAGAGGAATCTGAACAGAATTCATCTATGAATTCTTTGATTAACGATGTATTTATTATTATTTATTAATTTAATTAATTAATTAATTATTTATTTTATTTATTTATTTTATTTTTAATTATTCTAGGTTATTAAACGATTACTCCACCTTTTTAACATCAGTAAGACAAAAAAGACTTCAAAAGATCATCAACATTACGAACATCGATTCATTTTGTATTCTATCTTGACAAGACTTAAATCATTTATTCCTAATGAAGAGTATTTTTTATTCTTAGATGATGATGATATGACCTTTTAAACGTTAGATATTAATTCTCTTTGTATTATCATATAATTTTAATTCATATGTAGTAACTTATGATGAAAATTCTCGATTAATTTTTTATTATTAATATTATCCCTTTTTTTGCACTAAAATGACAAAATATCAACTTTTATATTTCTCGCTGTTAATAGTCTTAATTTTACAATTATATCGCATATAAAAATATAAAAATATCAAAAATAAAAAATAAAAATAAAATAATGGAAATAATATTAGTAAACAAGAAAAGCAAATTATTATTTTCTTGGTTCATTGGAAATGCAATCACTGTTATCCCTATCCCCACAAAACATTAATAATATGACCTTGATTCCAAAAGCACATTTTTTGTAGTATTTCTTTATTAGTCCTTTCAGTGTCAGAAAACCTTGGTGTGTCTACCGTCGCATCATATATTTAAAAAATTATTGTACATAGAAGAACTACACTAGAAATTGGAAGCCAACCATATAATCTAATGCAATATTTGATATAATTGCAAAACATAACTCCTAGGATGTTCTTTCATACGATCAGTTATAGAAACTTTCTTTTTTTCACGTTTTGTATATATATATATATATACGCGTTTGCCTTGCTTTTACAAGTCATGTGATTATGCAATATTACAGAAATATCAGTAGGAAAGAACGTAACTACAATATATCTCTATCATAATGGCGCAACAGACCAACGTTTTCTAGCAACTGACCTTACAACAAATCATATGTATATTATTTTTTGATTTCCAGTATAAAAATATAAAAATGTAAGTCTATCTTCTTTAGAAACGTTACTTTTATTTTTTCGAGGAACGTGTTGTGAATTTGAAAATTCGTGACGAGCTGTTCTACCTAATTAAAGGATTACTTAGCGCGTACAATCAGCTCAATGACCGCCTTGCAAAGTATTTAGAAATAATTTATCTTTAGATTAGGAAATTCTACTGATGTACTTTGTTTTCCCTGTAAAATGATTACACATATAGCTCGCTTGATGGAACGAAATGTTAATTTGTAGTAGTAATAGTTAAATAAATTCCGAACTGGTCTAAACATTTAATTATTTTTAAATAATAAAAAAAAAATAATATGGCAAATCACTAAAAACGCTTTGAATAATAATGTTTATGGCTTTTTTCAGCCGATCTTTATTGATACAAAAAATTATTTTGTCATGTTATGACCGATGAAATATAGAACAATAAAATTAAAGTTGAATAATAAAGTAACAATATAGTTAAAGAATCTTATATAAAGCTTGTTAAAATTTTATTGTTATAATAGTATAAAAATACTTTGTAACTCTTCGAGCTTAATATTCTTCGGCTTCCTCTTCCTCATTTTCAAGAGAATCGGTGCCCACTTCCTCGTAATCTTTCTCCAATGCGGCCAAATCTTCACGTGCTTCAGAGAATTCACCTTCTTCCATACCTTCACCGACGTACCAATGAACGAAAGCACGTTTGGCATACATTAAATCAAATTTGTGGTCAAGACGAGCCCAGGCTTCAGCAATGGCCGTTGTATTGGATAACATGCAAACAGCGCGTTGAACTTTTGCGAGATCACCACCAGGAACCACAGTTGGGGGTTGATAATTAATACCAACTTTAAAACCAGTAGGACACCAATCAACAAATTGGATAGTACGCTTGGTCTTGATCGTGGCGATAGCAGCATTAACATCCTTAGGCACGACGTCACCACGGTATAACAAACAACATGCCATATATTTACCATGTCGAGGATCACATTTAACCATTTGGTTGTTTGGTTCAAAACAAGAATAAGTGATCTCGGCCACGGTTAGTTGTTCATGATAAGCTTTTTCGGCTGAAATTACAGGTGCATAGGTGACCAATGGGAAATGGATTCGAGGATATGGGACCAGATTTGTTTGGAATTCAGTTAAATCCACGTTGAGAGACCCGTCAAAACGGAGGGATGCAGTAATAGAAGATACTACTTGAGCAATCAATCTGTTCAAATTGGTATAAGTGGGGCGCTCGATGTCAAGATTACGACGGCAAATGTCATAGATGGCCTCATTGTCAACCATGAAGGCACAATCAGAATGTTCCAAAGTAGTATGAGTAGTTAAGATAGAGTTATAAGGCTCAACAACTGCAGTTGAAACTTGTGGTGCGGGGTAGACAGAGAATTCTAATTTGGATTTCTTTCCATAATCAACAGAGAGACGTTCTAAGAGCAAAGCACCAAAACCTGAACCAGTACCACCCCCGAATGAATGGAATACCAAGAAACCTTGGAGACCAGTACAATTGTCCGCGAGTTTTCTAATACGATCAAGGACAAGATCAACAATTTCTTTACCAATAGTATAATGACCACGTGCATAATTGTTGGCGGCATCTTCTTTGCCAGTGATTAATTGTTCGGGATGGAATAATTGACGGTAGGTACCGGTACGAACTTCATCGACTACAGTTGGTTCTAAATCAACGAAAACAGTACGAGGAACATGTTTACCAGCGCCTGTTTCAGAGAAGAAAGTGTTGAAGGAATCGTCACAGACTCCAACAGATTTGTCTGTAGGCATTTGTCCATCAGGCTAATAATTTAAAGATCAAGTGAAAAAAAAAATTTTTTATTATAAATTTAAATCAATAATGTAACTTTTTAATTTACTAAGTTTAATTCATCGCTTGAAATAAAGATTTATGAATACATTTAAATTCGTTAAATTAAAGGATCGCCACCGATGATCATCACAGTAAACTTTTACTCCTTATGTGGTGATGATCATCGGTGGTGGTGAATTTTCGTTAAAAAAAAATAATAATAATTTACTCACTTGAATACCGTGCTCAAGACAGTAAAGTTCCCAGCAGGCGTTACCGATTTGGACACCAGCCTGACCAACGTGGATAGAAATACACTCACGCATTTTGTAGTTAATAAAAGTAAAAAATAAAGTGATTTAAAAATTAATAGATTTAAGAAGAGGAAGCAAATTGCTTTAAAAATCTGGGGGTTGGTTGCGCTCACTTAAGTTAGGGAAAGTAAGCTAAAAGAACAAGGAAAAAAATTTCAGAAAAGTGGTTGCTTATAAAAGAAAACTGGACAGTATTGATTCGGTAAAATCCGGATGTTATCAAGTAATACGATCTTGCAAAATTAGGATCAACAATAATATCAACAATACAATATCAACAACCACAAATATCAGAACGCCAGCCCCTTTTCAGATTTTCAAATACGGTTTACGCGTGTACATTTTGTGCTTCCTCCCCCAAAAAACCTCCCGCATTCTTTCCAAAGTTGGGGAGTGCAGAATGTACAACATTAATATTAGAAACATATGGTTCGATCCAAGTTACACGAATTTTTTCCAATGAAAACCTTAACCAAAATATTTTTAAAAACGTCCGTTCTAATTACAAAAGATTTGTCTAGAGGGAATGTCTCTCGGACATGTCATCTTTGATTTCGTACTAGTGTCTCACTAAAAATGAAATTCCACGGAATAATTTAGTGCTACCCAAGTGACAAGGTTAAAAACAAGAGAGTTTAGGATTTTAGGATCACCAAAATGGTTGGACAATATTTTTACCATACCTTTTTTGCTAACTGGCTTTGCAGTAGAAAAGATCAGTTATTCCCTATGAGCGAATTAAGTAATTTTTTTTTGTTTATTTATTAATAAAAATTTACCGATGATACTTGTAATACTGTAATTTTTTATGATCTCTACCCCACATGATATTTTATAAAATCGTATTTTATTTTTTTGCAAAGATTTCGTTTTAATATATCAAATTTTCATGTGACAATATATCTTTTTGATGCATCTATAAATACAATAGCAAGTTTATCAAAATGAAACTTTTTCTGATCACCTGTTTATCACCTGCTTGATTATGGTCATATGATAATACCCTATATTAAGATTTTAAGGTCTCAAAAAGAAAAGTAGTTTAAAGATGTCTGAAGAAATAGAACAACAATCCCTCGAGGAGGAGGAAGTTGAAGTAAGTAATTCTGGATCTTTTTTTTTTTGAACAATGAATTTTTTAACTTTAACTATATTTGTTTTTTTTTTCGTTCATATATAGTTTTTTGAATTTATCCAAATAAATAAAAAAGCTTTAAGAGTGAAGCTTTCGGAGGGAGTTTATGACGAGAAAATTCCTTCTCATTGTTCGTTGCTGGTTTTATCTAACATATACGGATTTTTCGTCGCTGCAACGAATAAAGGTTCGTCTCATAAATTATTAAAGAAAATTATGAAATTAAAAATTCCAAAACTTTTCGTTAATTATTGCAATTTCAGGTTTCATTTACGCGTCTACACAAGATCTACGCGACAAATTCGAAGCTTCCAAAGCCGATTCAAAGGAACTCCTTACTCAGAAAGTACATATTGATGTACGTGAAGGTCAAGTTATATGTCTTCGACTTTCTTCAGATCATTTGACACTAGCTGTTTGTATCAATAATGGTCAAATACTACTTTATGATGTTACTAAGGTTGCATTGGAGGTATTTTATGTTTACAATTAATTTATTATGATTAATAAACTTTCGATATTAAATGATTCCTTACATTGTTTTACTCCTAATTTACGCTTATTGGATAGTTACATAGTATTAAACCTTATCAAATATTGTCATTTGATGATGAAATTAAAGACGCTCGACCAAATCCGGGTGAGAAATACAACTCAATAGCCATATTGCTTATGTCCGGAAATGTATTAATTAGAGATTTTCTAAGTGATGAAGAAATCGGAACCATACAGAGTGATAAAATTGGAGAACAAATTACTTCTAGTAAGTCATTTTTCAAGGATAAAAAAAAAACAGTGAAATCATAATAATCATGATCAAATATTCACTTAAGTTTTCTTGAATTTTTAGTATGCTGGTCCCCGAAAGGTAAACAATTAGTATGTGGATGTCAAAATGGTAAACTTATTAAATATACCCCAGAAGGTGTATCCAAAGGAATAATTAATCCACCTCCGGATTTAGAACAAATCGCTTATTTTGGTAAAATCTAATGATTTAGTCTTAAGTATTTTATATTTTTTGTTCTGGAAAATAATCTTTAATTTGGTTTTTAAAGTCCAGAACATACTTTGGTTAGAGAGTAGCTTGTTTATTGTCGCCTACTTTCCAGTTGTTCAGGAGAATGATTCTGAACATGAAGTATACGTAGTGTCTCAAGAACCCAAAATAAAAACAAATTACTACAAATTTCCATATATCTGTGGTCCCTCTGGTCGTGATAAATTACCATATTTATATATGGAGTCAATAAAGGACTGGTAATTATCTTTCACTTTCTTTTTATATATATTCTGTATAATTTATATAATTTTATATAATTTTACAAATATATTTACCATTTTTCTATACATTTTTATACAATTTCTATTATAGGGGTTCAAATTTAAAAAATCTCGTAATTTGCGCGAGCGCCAATTCAACAGATATCAATACGGTTGCTCGTGATAAACTGAATAATTGGTCAAGTTGGATTCTTGCAGATACAAATCGGGCGGTTCTTCCACTATCAGATATTCATGAGGAGGATACATTACCAGTGGGATTGGCTCTTGATTTTACTTGTACTGATTATTGGAGTGGTTTGGTAGCCGGAGAAGAAAAACAAATACCACCAGTTCCTATATTATATATTTTGAATGACGAATGTGATATTCTGGGATACCGATGTTTCTATAATGACGCAATTTTTTCAGGCGAGAATTTTTCAGAAATATCACCTCCAAAGGTTTTACCTACTACTGGCCATTCATCAGGAGTGATATCTCAAAAAAAGGATTTATTACCAGACGAAACGAAATCCGAGAACATAACACTTCAAAATAATCAAGAGCAAAAATCCTATAATATTAACGCATCTGAACAGAAGAATAAATTCATTCCTTCAACTCCAATTATTAATAGTAATACAGATAAATTTAATACAAAAAATCGAGAACAAAACTCTATTGATGACCTTTCCGAAACAACGATAAAAAATAATTATAATCAAACTTCGGTTTTGTCTGAAAAAACCAATCTAACAGATGCAGATAATAAATTGTCACCACCGTATACAATTAATGATATTAATGATGATATGCCTCAATATAATAAGCGAAGAGCAGAAACGGTGATTTTAAATATTGATCGATTTAATGCTGCTAAGAATGCTATTGATAAGGTATTTATATCTGGGAAGTTTTTTATTATTATTAGGATTTACAAGATTATTTAACCTTTTATTTTCTATTAGTTCCATGAAGGAATAAAAAGGGTGGAAGAAAATTGTATCTTAAAATATAAAATGCGGTCAAATGAGCGAAGTTTATACAATATTAATTCTTTATTGATTGGCGATTTGCCCTTTATTATCTTGGAAACAAAAGAATTAGAAGATCGTGCTGAGGATTATACTAAAGATCTTGTTGATTTAAAACATCAAGTTCTGAATTTTTCTGACGAAGTTAGCTTAGGTCTTGTCATTTTGAAATATGTAATTTCCCTTGACGTTTTTTACAAGATTTGAATTCTGTACTAAAATGCATTTTTTGTTTTTGTCTTAAAAGGTAACACTAAGGCGAAAAATGATTTACAAAGACTTCAAGATGCTCCCCGAATTATTTCCGTGGGTAGTCGTCTAATGATACAAAAACGAATTAAGGACAGGATAGAGACCGTTTTTAAGGTTCTACTTCAGTTATTCGTTTTATTACCTCTCTTGTTATGTATTGTGCAAACTATATCATTTTTTTCTTTTAAAAGAATGTCAAAGAGAGTATCAAAGCTTTAGAAACTCAATTGAACACATTGCACGAACAAATCAAAGAAAAAAAGAACTCTGGATTATTAAGGTATATATCACATTCTTTCATTAGAATATTTTTAATATATATATATACATTTTAATCAAAATTTGTTATATTTACAATTTTTTTCTAATTTCAGGCAGTCTCCTTTGGACTATATTGATCGTTCAATTCGCAATATCAGTAAAGGCTTATATCATAATGTAACCAAGATTGATCATCTGAATGCTCAGTTAGATAAACTTTCACAGCATATTATAACAACGGAAAGTGAAGCTTCAACTGAAGATGTTTCTGAGCAAATCATCAAAGAAGTCAAATCGGTTATGAATCCTAAATTGAATATTTCCTATTCGATAGATGCAGCTAAAGCTACATCCACTTACCTTAATAAAGAAAGTTTTTGCGAAAAATTCAAGAATCTGAATAGAAAAAAACGGAAAAATCCAATTATAAGCAATCTTTTCGAAGACAAAGGTTCATATTTTTTTTACATTCATATATACATCCATATACATATCCATTTTATTTATAACATTCAGTTTTTATATTTAACTTTATCTAATAAATATTAATCAGTGATTGGTGAGAGAAAACCTATGCCTTCGATCACAATATCACCAAAAAAGAACCTAAGTCCAATGAAGATTCGCGATATACCAGCACAATCCTATGAACCAAAATTAGTACATACGCAAGATATTCCAAAAAATATATCGAACATATCAAGCCCTTCCAATGAACCACCATTTAGTAATCATTTTCAGACCAATCTCGATGATGATGATGCGTTTATAAGTACAAATATTATACCCAATTTTGAGGAGGGAGGACCCCTACATGAAAAACAAATATCGGAAATAATGAATAGAAATTTACTAGATGAAAACGAAGAGGATGAAGAGGACGAGGAAGACGAAGAAGATGAGGAAGATGAGGAGGAGGAAGAAGATCAATCTGATGTTGAACCATATCATACAATTCATGAAAGTTCTCAAGAGATATCAGTTATTGAAGGTGATGATTCATCAAGCTTATCACGGACTTCAGAATTTCGCCCAACATATGATGAATCCGAGAAGTCCAAATCCGAAGGTCTGCCATCGGAAACTGAATCTCTTATTATATCCAAAGTGGTAGAAAACGCCACAACCGTAGAGCCAGTAATAGATACAGGTAGTGAGATTATTCAAGAAATTATAGAAACGAAAAACGACTCGAAATTTGAGATTACAGATAAAGATTTAAATGAAAACTTTAATTCGTTTGGATTTGAAGAGCCATCAAACTCTAATAATTCATTAAGTCAGCTCAGTGGGATTAGCGAGTTTGGGATGACTTCATCATTAGGAACATTAGGTAATACTGTAAGTGAACCTGTTATGGGGCAGAAAATTGTATTTGGTACATCAACACCTTCGCCTTCACCTTCACCATTTGGCGGTAATAATGAAAGTATTCCACGAGCGTTTGCAATACCACCAACACCACCAAGTAATGTGAATGCATTTGGACCATTGCCATCCAGTGTTACGCAAACCCCTACTTTTGGTTCGCCTAATCCTTTTGGACAGCCGGCATTTGGTCAAACAGGTTTCGTGCAAAACCCAGCCTTCGGTCAACCAGCTTTTGGTCAACATGGCTTTGGACAAAGGCCTGCATCAACACTTGGAGTTAGTCCCGCATCCATGAAAGCACCAAGTGGGGGTGGATTTGCACGATTTGCGAGGTAATTGTTATTTTTGATTCAGATATTATAAATATTATAAATAAAGAAAAAAACTACATTTAACTGGGGATTGACCAGGAATTATGTAATTCTGCCTACGGTGAAATTTCCCCCCAGCGAAAATTAGCATCACTCAAATAAATATTAGTTTCATGCTCAAAATTAGAATTTTTATTTTTATAATAGTAATAATGCGTTCGGAAGTTTTGGTGAAGCGGCAAATTCTCCTTCTAGGTATGATTTGAATTTTTTTAATTTTTTTTTTTTTTATTAATACTTTTGCATTATAATTTTTTTTTTTTTTATTCTATTTGTCTGCAGTAATGCAAACCCATCTTTTACGCAATATCGAGGTTAATTTATGAAAAATATTTATTTATCACGTGATCTTAAAATTGATTGTAAAAAAAAAAAAATAATAATAATAAAATTTGTACTTTTATAAACAAAATGGTACTCTTTGATGCCAGGGGTCAGGTTATTTTTATTTTTCATGGGGTTAAAATTTTGATAATATTTTAAGATTATCTAAATATCAAGAAAATTATACAATCATGCTTCGCTCGTTATTACTACTACCTACTTTAAGTGCAAGGCAGAAAATTTGTTTTTATACAACTTCAATTACACCTGACGAAAGTCAAGTGAAATTGAATAACAATAATAACAATAATGACAAGGAAACTCTTTTAACTAAAACCGAAAGGGCCGAAAGAGTCGTGAATTCATTAATAGAACATATCCAAACAAAACATATAGAAAACGTTGGTGATACTTTTAAAGTTGAAAAGGTCAAAGCTGATGACACACAAGAAAATTCTAACGTTGAACAAAATAAGTCAAGTAACATAAGTCGTGTAGAAGTTTCTAATGTAAATTCTAACGTTGAACCTGTTTCAAAAAAATCTTTTGCGGAAAGAGCAAAAGCAGGTTTCCCCAAAAAATTTATGCCTTCGGAGTTGGCAAATAAATGGGAAAAACCAAAAGAAAGATTGCAATTATTTGATTCAAGTTTGTGTTAATATTAAATAAAATTAATTATAAGTATAAAAACTCAGTCTAAAAACAAAAAAGTAGTAAATTTTTTCATTTTTTTTTTCAGTTGACTTTGGACCAATTGGTGTTCCTAGCAGGTTTGTTGAAATTAGGAATCTTCCTCATACAATAATTCCTCGTGATATACAAATGCTTGCAGTTGATATTCCAAATGGTAT
Source organism: Diversispora eburnea (assembly GCA_910592015.1). Lineage (NCBI taxonomy): Eukaryota > Fungi > Glomeromycota > Glomeromycetes > Diversisporales > Diversisporaceae > Diversispora > Diversispora eburnea. The sequence goes on along the minus strand of CAJVPK010000119.1, from coordinate 39,048 downwards.
AAGTGCTATCAATGAAAGTAAGTTTGAAATATTATAGTTAAAAAAAAAAATTTCACATAAATTTATACACGCAGTAACATAAAATATTTTATAGTTTCACCAATTCGTAATAATTTTTTTCAGTTTATGGGAGCAATTGAAATGAGTTTTCATAGCGAAAAAGACGCCGTAAATTTTGTGAGATCGAATCAGAATAAATATTTAGGAGGAAATAAACTGGAATTTAAGTTTCTTGCACGTATTTATATATCAGTACAGTTAAATTTAAGTCCAATTATTGATCTTAATATTTTGTTCTAAAATTTATGTATATTATATATATATATATATTTTTTTTTTGCAGCCCAAAAATTATGAATTAAAACCTAGAATGCCATCAAATAACATGAGAGGAACTGCTAACAACGGTACCAGCGTTATTGTATCTGGTTTACCTAGACATGTTGCACTTGAACAAATTAGAGAATTTATTACTGATATACCCAACAATCAGCAACAAATTTGGAAAAATATTTTTGAACTACCAGTGTATGCATTTTTATGCATTTTTTTTTTGTTTTGTTTCGAGTCAAATTTAATTTTCATCAAAATCTAATTGAATTCTTTTTTTCTTCCCTTTCTTTCCTTTTCAATAGTGCTGGTGCTTCGCCAATCTATTCAAAATATTTAATTGTTATGAGAACTAAACCTGAAGCCTATCGTCTGGTGAGAAAATTACATAACACTTATTTCGCAAAAGATTTTAACAGTAAAAGATTTCCAATAAAAGCTAAGGTAACCTTTTGATCGAGACAATCTTAGTATAAAATCTATTGAATAGAAATAATAATAATTATTTATATTTAATATAATAAATATTACTTAATGACAAACTTTAATCCTAATAATTAAATATGGAGATTGTACTTTTATCAATTGGAAAATGAACTGACTTTTAAATAGTGAAACTTTATGAAATAATCGTGAATAATCAAAAAAACCACCAAGTTACCTCAAAATTTCCTTAATAATTAATTTTTGTCCGATAAAGAACGATAAAATGCATTGTGCGCATTTTCTAAATCAAACAATAATTGTCGCACTTGACTTTCATCGATTTCATCGCTCGCTTTCATAGCATTTAAAGTGATTAACCAGTTCCTCATTTTAGCTTCAAATTCTGCAGGCAAAGTGTTCACATTATTTAAACTTTGCATTAAATCACTTAGCATAGGATGTATTTCATCCACAGCTCTCATATTTAATTTGAGTGCGTCCATAAGTGTGATGAAATTCTAAAAATAAAAGATTAATAGTAAAGAATAATAATAATATTAAAAAAATAATAATTAATCTATTTTTGAAACTTAATTATACATACAGAAACAGTTTCGGCAACATGTTTTGCAGATGTACTTGGATCATTATCAATTGAATGTTCTTTAGTCGCTGGAACTCCTATTTTGAATCTATTTACTGCTGCTGGACATTCTAACTAATTCCATAATAACGAATTTTTGAGCAATTAATTGATATTTTTGAATAATAAATTTTGGATAAATAAAAATAACAATAATTTCAATGAAAAAAACCTTATATTCTTTCATAAACTTTTCTACATCGGGTATTAAATCATTTACTAAATTCATCGCAGTTTTATATTGAGCTATTAATTTTGTACACGAAGAGGCATAACTACATTGAAAAACGAAAAAGTCTTATTTATAAGTTTTAATACTAAAGAAATTTATAAATAAAAATAATTATTTACTCAACTCAGCCGCGTTTACGGAATCCCTAACATAAGCCTTCTCTAAATGTTCCATGGTCACGATTATAGCATACACGTCCGCTAAATTTTCATATTTTTCTCGTTCTTTGTTGTTCGTGTACAACTTGAGCTCCTATTAAATATATTAAATTTTATTAAATATAAAAAATTTAGAATGACGTCTGATGGAAAGAAACGTATTGCGTTCGTTATTTACCTCATCGAGAGCGTGATCTAATTGAAAATAAACCAAGTTTTATAAAATATCAAATTAAAAAAGTAAATGCATAATTTAAAAGAAATTCAAATAACTTACTATGTTTAGTAGACATTTGAATACATTTGAATGCAGAAGGAAAGAAAGAAAGAAAGAAAGAAATAAATAAAAAAATAAATAATAAACTTCAAATTTATAATATAATAATTAAAAGTACAAGGAGTACAAGGTGAGATGACCCAATCATGTATTTCCACAAAAAAAATATAAATTGAAATCCTAAAAATTGATCGTGAATATTACTTACAACTTTATAACTAATCAAAAAAAAAAAGAAAATGTATCATCAAAATGATTCTCAACCCAATTATCCTAAATATTATCAGACACCAAATTCGGTGTCTCCTCCTCCTTTACAACACCCAATTCCCACTCATCCACCTATTCAAATGCAAGAACCACCAACCACTTCTCCTTCACCTCTAACTCAACATCAAATACCAGCTCAACATCAAATACCAACTCAACATCAAATACAAGGACCACAAGACTTGTGGGCTTTTAATGATGCAACTACACAAATGGGGATGCAATTTGGAAGGACAGCAATGATGGCAGGAAGTGAATATATGGAAAAAAATGTTGATGTCTTTTTTTTTCTTCGCATTCGATACTCTGAATTTTAAAAATAATCAAAAGTTAAAATATTTTATTTACTAGATCAATCGATATGTTAGCTTTCCAGCACTCAAATTTTATTTTAAAGTAAATAATTCATATGTTGCAAATAAAATTAGATTGATCTTGTTTCCATGGAAACATCGTGTGAGTTTTTGTTTGTTTATAATTCATTAAGTTTCGTTATAATTTGTCATATTACCTCATTGTTCGTTATAGTTCGTTATAGTTCATTATATCACTTATTCAACTTGGTAATCAACTTTATAATAGTGGAATCGACTTGTAAAAAGATCTGAACAAAGTGGACAGATGGAAGGTTTTAAACCACCTAGAGATGATATAAATTCTCCAGACTTATACATACCAGGTATTTCTCTCTCTCTTACACACATATTTTTATATTTATTATATTTATATAACTGTTAATTCTTACTATATTTTTTTTCCCCCTTTCAGCAATGGCACTTGTAACATATGTTTTACTTACAGGAATAGTTGCTGGAACTCAACGTAATGAGTAAGTCTAATAAATAATAAGATTATTATTGATTCTTTTTCTATTAATTTATTTTCAAATTTTATTTAATAAAATAATCTGATATTTGATAGATTTCACCCAGAAGTTTTGGGAGTTAATGCTACATCTGCATTTCTTTTAATGTTGTTGGAATTAATTTTCATAAAAGTTGGATGTTATTTATTAAATATAACATCCGAAGCTCAAATATTTGATTTATTAGCCTATTCTGGATATAAATTTATTGGGTAAATAAATAATTATTATAAATTATTATAAATTATTATAAATTATTATAAATTATTAATTAATTAATAATTAATTTAGCATTATTGTCACTTTAATTATTTCTTTGATTGCCCCTTTCTGGTTGGTGGTTGGAACATTTTTCTATACTGCATTTGCTAATGGATTCTTCTTGGTAATTAATTTATTATTAATTTTTATTCTATTTTGTTTTATGTAATTTTTCTCTCAATATTTTTACAATATTTACTTTTATTTTGGAAAGTTGCGATCTCTACGACATATCATGCTTCACGTGCCTCCTGACTCTACTACAACTGTTACAACTGTCAATATTCCTCAACGTAAGAGAAGAATACATTTTCTTTTCCTTATCGCCTCTTTACAAGTAGTTTTCATGTATTTATTAATAAAATAAGTCATATAATAATATCAATCATATAATTTATTTCGAAAATGTATAAAAAATGTTTTTTTATATAAATACAAAATATATTTGTTTAAATAAATAGGATTACAAAAAATAATTATATACATATATATATATATATGAATTAGTTGTCAGTCTCTACAAAATTCTGTTTTGAATTTTTTACTCTTCAAGAATATCTTCAGAATTAAAAGTTGGGGTTTTGGCGGCTATTATATATACTTTATCACTTTCCTTTATAACACAATCACGTATTGGATTCACATAAATATAGTTTAACCCGCTTTCCTTATGTATCGTATGTCGGTAAAGCCCTAGTGGAATTGCTTTATGAACGCGAATTAAATAATAATATAGTTCATGATAGGTTTTACCTTTGTAAATTAAAGAAAATTAAAGAAAATTGAAATTATGAATTACTGTATTGACTAAATTCAAATAATAATATATTCAAATAAAATAAAATAATAATTAGAGTATTCATACCAATAAATGATGGAGGAATATCAACTAAAAACATGTGACCTGAACTAATTCTACGTTCACTATATTGTATATCGATTTTGGGCGATAAATTTTTATCATCAGCCTCATGACTGAATATAAGACGTTTAATGATGGTCGGAATGTAACGATTGTAATAGCTATTGAATTTCAAAATTAATGAAAATAAAATTTTTTTTTTCTAGATATAAAAGAACAGAAAGAATAAAAATAAAAATATATTTACTTTTGACAAAGCATGGTATCTAAATTACATGGTGTAAATACATTTCCACTCATAAATGATGGACGCATTATTGCTTGAACTGATTTAATGGAATTTCGAGAAAAAAAATTAATAATCAAATTAAGAACAAGTCACCGTTTATAAAGTTCATATTGGATAAACAACTTATAAACTTACTATATTCCTCCTCATTATTTTTTACAGAATCGCTTTCGCCAATCATCTTGAATGTTTCACGATAAATACACTCAACAAGTACAAAACATTCTTCATTTGCAGCTAGAGATTCGACATTCAATGCTATCATAAGTGAAGTGGAATCTGATACACCATCATTTATTCTATAATAAATAAATAATAAGAAAAAATTAATTACAATAAAAAAATTCAAAATTAATAAAATCATAATTTCAACTTACCTTTCATAACGAGATGCATCACTCAAAATAACGCATTTCTTAGCGAGATGAACTTTAGCGCGATAAAGATCTTTACGACGTAATGGTGATCCCTTGACAAAGAAGACTGCACCAAATTTTTCCAATAAACGTTTCCGACCATCTGATGGCTCCGAATCTGACAAAATAACCACCGGTAAATCATGACAACTTGAATGTTGTTCTCGAAGTACCATTAGAAAAATATCCAAATTCTCTGGAAATACTTCAGAGTGATCACATATTAAAATATGATTTTTAATATCTTGTAAATTGGAATCGATTGGCATTTCACAATTAGCCTCCGCTTTCTTGATATTTCGGTTTAAAATCTCTGTTCTATTAATCTCGTCTCCTCTGTTCGATTCACTTGATGTACGAGGTGACTCTTCATCTTCTTTATTAACTGTTAAGAGTAAATTGGCTACTGATTTTGATTTTTTGATGAAATTCGATGAATCGAACCACTTCTTTGTTGTAGAATTAAAATTCGCCATCTTAGTAATTATTTCGGAGTTATCACAAATCACGTATCCAATCTCATCTCCCTTAATAATATAATCTTGGGGATTTAAAAAGGTTTGAAATTGAGATTGTGAATAGTGTGCCATTTTTTCATCATATATTCCAATTGAGAAAAGAACGGCTTCTAAATGTGAATAAATGATATTTGAACATTCTAAAAATGATTTTCCAATAAATGCCTCCGAAAAGGTAACTGCATATATTTCGTGCTGTGCACCATGAATATAATCAATTGCCCAATTCATCCCTAAAAGAAATAAATACAATAATTTGGGAAATTATCTAAATTAATTAATTAATATAAGGATAACTTGAAAATGAGAAATACCTCGATTACTCTTTACTGAGTGAATCAATCTTTTTGCAATTTTTTCAGTTATAGTGGTGGTAAGTAATACAATAAGAGATGCGAACCCGGGATTAACTAAACTTTGAGCCATAAGACCCATGGTGATTTCGTCGAGGCATAACACATCTTTAGCTATAGTTTATAAGATATAAAAATTATTATTATATTATTATAAATAATTAATAAATTATAAAAAATTTCATATTTATAATTACCTAGGAAATCAAAATGCGGCACATTTTCAGGTAAATGAATTTGAACATATAACGATAATTTTTTATTGAATTTTTTCAACGCCTTAAAAAATAATGCAAGGATATTAATAATTGTATTAATTGTATTAATTGTATTAATTGTATTAATTGTATTAATTTTATTAATTGTATTAATTGTACTATTTGTATTTAATTGTATTGAATTTATGATCAAAAACTGTTTCATTAATACAAACCAGAGCTCTCATAATTTGTGCTGCATCTTCATCATCATTATTCTTTGAGAATTTGGAAGATAATAAAAATGCTGCACTTGCGGTATCAGCTTTAACTTTTTGTAAACTTCGACGAAAAGTGGGTGAACTGAAATTATAATATTTAATATGAGATATAAATATGAGAAATATTTGATGAATCTTAAGTTTTACATTTACCCTTTAACATATTGAACTCGATTTACAAAAGCAGGATCTTCAAGAAATGATGATATTTCATCATCAGGCTAAAAAAAAAAAATTGAAATTGAAATTTTATTATAAATATATAATTACGTAAAAAAAAAAATAATCAATAGTGAATTGATTTACCTCATCTGAATTCAAAATCACTACATGAGTATTCATTGTCACCATTCCGTGATCTTGGCAAAAGAATTCACGTAAAAATTCAAATAAACTTGAGGCATCAAAATTTCCTGTAACTATAATATGTTCACGATTCTTTTCTGGTTTATATGAATGTTCGTATTTTGACCTTTGTTGAATTAGATCAAGCAATTCGGACAAATGGGTAGGAAGGAAGATGGCCCCTGATATCATTATATATAAGATAACTAGACGAACCCACTCATTTTCAGGGACAAGATCCGTACTCATACCATTGGTACTATTAAATTTATGTATTTAGTAACTAGTATTTTTTGTCAAAGGAAATATAACTAATTTAATATTATTTGTAAATTTTTACCTGCTTACTATTTAATATTATGAAAAAAAAAATTAAAATAATTAGTAACGTTTAAATGAATTATCAAAGAAACAATTAAAACATTAAATTTCATTTATTTACCTAAACCTTACCTACTGTGTAAAAAAATGCATCATAAAAGCTTAAAGTTAAATTAATTTCTTCCTTATCATTATATTCATTATATTTAAAATTCCCATCAATATTTAATTGTTTATAGGAGATAATGTGAATCCAGGCAGCGACAGTAAGGAAAGTAAATAATATGGTGGTGCCTAAAATTGATATTTATTATATTTATTAATAAGATAAACGAGACGAAAAAAATCTAAGAAAAGGATTATAGAAAAATGAAAATTTACCTATTTTGAGACCTTTTCTCATGATCGCTGAAAAATTAAACAATGAACTTTTTACGGGTATAAACAATACTTGTACAGCGACGTGAGCTCTAACAAAACGGATTGGATAAATGAAAACCTATTTGATAGATACGATAAAACGCGTTTAGGATAGTCATGTGACATCACATAAAAACTGTCGAAGTAAATTTCCATACATAATTATTGACGCCCATATAAGTGTTATCCATTCTCTCGTCATATATTGTTTGAATGTATGCACAAATTACAGGAAAGACTGAGATCCATGTTAAAATTGAAAAGTAATTTCCAGCATAACGATATGGGACTTTTGCTAGCCATACACGAGGTAAGAATTGAATAAGAATTAGACATGCCAATACAAAATCTGCCGTTTGAAGAGAATGTGGGAAAGGTTGTGGACTATAGTCCGGAAGTACATATCCTGTGTTCTAATCACAAAGAATTTTTGGTTTATATTCAAAAAAAAAAAAAAATTAAAAAAATAAAAAGAAAAAATATTTATAAGAAATTACAAACCCAAATATAAAGCATAAAAAACGTAACAGACAATATGGCATCAAATAATTCCCAAATTCTTCCTCTTTTCCCTGTATCGCATTTGAACGCGATACGTTGTTTAATGCTTGGTTTTAATACTGCACGTTCAATGAATTCTTTCTGATTTTTTAACCATACTTCGTTTTGTTCGGAAGCCGCCGAATAATTAATTGGTACAACGAAGCTTTGTTGTCTATTTATTTTTCTATTATTTTTCCTTTTAGATAAATTCTGAACAAATGAATAAGTTTTCGGTTTCTTAAAAATTCTTCTTTGCTGTCTATCAGGATATACATCATCGTTTGGCCCAAAAGAATTCGACCCTGACGCGAGCAAAGGAGTATTTTCATTCATTTATTAAATTTTGATAAAAAAAATTAAAGGGTCGAAGTTCATTTATATACAAGATTTGTTTTATTTATTTGGTATCTGGTGAAACAATTGGCGTTCTTCGATGGCGTGTCAGCAGATTGGGATTCAGTTTCGGCAATAACTCAAGATAGCAATTGCAGGAAGTAAAGATAAAAAGGATTGATTTATTTTATTTCACACGTAAATATTTTCCAATTCGAATATAATAAGTAAATTCGTTGCAAAAATATGTCATAAATTTGTAATTTTTTTTTTAAAAAAGATTATCAAACAAAACAAGGCAAGATTAAGATATATCATGTGAAGTTCCGTTCTAAGAATATTACAAACTTCATTGTTAAGGTAATTTTCCTCAATTAAGATAACAGAAATCTCTGAGAGGTAAGTAAATAAAGATGATACCTTTTAATTATATATGAGTACAAATTAGTAAATTACTATATTCATTGTGAATAATATCTTACGTTTAAGGTTATTCACTTTCGTGACGTAAAAGATTTAATGTTTGAAAATTAATTAAATTAATCTGTATGTAGATATATTTGATAATTTAGATTTTTCATCAGTATAATTTTGGGAATGAAATAAATTTTTGCCGTTTTATCTGATAACGAGTCAAAACTTAAAAGAAAGGTAGTCGATGATCTTTGCCTTTCCTTATTACCTTTTGTACCAGAAACAGGTTTTAGATCGTGTGAATTTTTTCTGGTCACATATATATAAAAAGGTATCTTCTCTCGTTTGAAATAAAAACCAGATCATGTCTGAAAATAATAAAGCACAACTTACTGGTGTTACGACAATTATCGGTACCTAATTTATTGAATTTATGATAATTCATAATTTATTATAAAAAATTTCTAATACTATTTTATTAAATTTATTAAATATTTTTTAAGTTCTTGGTGCTTCTGGAGACCTTGCCAAAAAAAAAACGTATCCTGCATTATTTGGTCTTTATCGAAATGATTTTTTACCTGAAGGAACTCGAATCATTGGATATTCCAGGTCAAAGCTTAGTAATGAAAGTTTTTATGAACGTATTTCTGGATATATGAAAACTCCCACTGAAGAGATCAAAGTACAACTATCAAAATTCTTAAAGCTGTGCACCTATGTATCTGGACAATATGATGTTGAAGAAGATTATCAAAAATTGAATAAAGTCGTTGAAGATATCGAAAATTCTAGTAATTCAAAAGAAAAAAATCGGGTTTTTTATATGGCATTGCCTCCTAGTGTTTTCGTGCCTGTGGCAAAAGGTCTTAAAAAGAATGTTTATTCTAAAAACGGAGTAAATCGTTTGATTGTTGAGAAACCCTTCGGTATGGATTTGGATAGTTCTCGTGAATTAGGAAGAGCGTTAGCCCCATTATGGAAGGAGGAAGAGGTATTTTAGAAAATTTTGATGTCAAAGATTTTTAAAAATTATTATCTGGATTATTTATATTGTATTCATTTTTTTTTTCTTTCCGAATTTAAATTCGACAGACATATCGAATTGATCATTACCTTGGAAAAGAAATGGTCAAAAATTTATTGATAATTCGTTTTTCCAACATCATTTTTAGCGCTATATGGAATCGCCAAAGTATTTCCAATGTACAAATTACGTTTAAGGAAAAAATTGGAACCGAAGGTCGTGGGGGATACTTTGACGAATTTGGTATTATTCGTGATGTTATGCAAAATCGTATGTATATATTATAAGTACTTACGTTTCTTTTCGCACAAAAAAAAATAATAATAATAAAATTAATAATTTCTCATTTTTCTAGACATTTTACAAATTTTGAGTATTGTCGCTATGGAAAGACCCGTGTCACTAAGTTCAGAAGACGTCCGCGATGAGAAAGTATTATATTAAAAATTATTTCAATTCTATATTTTCATAATATTTTACATTGAATTTTAATTCGATTATGTTTTAGGTTCGCGTTTTACGTTGTATTCCTCCTGTGAAATTGCAAGACGTTCTTCTTGGACAATACACCAAGTCTGAAGATGGTACAAATCCTGGATATTTGGATGATAATACTGTGCCTCCTGGAAGTAATTGCCCTACTTTCGCAGCGGCAACCTTGTTTATAAATAATGATCGATGGGAGGGAGTTCCATTTATTCTCAAATGTGGCAAAGGTAAATAAATGCGTGCGCTTTTTGTGTTGAATTTTTATTTAATTTAACATATTCATTTCATTTAACAGCTCTTAATGAACCGAAAACTGAAATTCGAATACAATTTCAAGACGTTCCTGGCAATGTATTCAAAAATTCATCTCGTAACGAATTGGTTATTCGTGTACAGCCCAATGAAGCTGTATATATGAAAATGACTAACAAATTACCAGGCCTTTCTATGGACACAGTTATTTCTGAATTAGATCTTACTTATCATCGACGTTTTTCTGATTTTGTAATTCCTGATGCATATGAATCCTTGATTCTTGATGTTTTGAAAGGTGATCACTCAAACTTTGTGAGAGATGATGAATTAGACGCTGCCTGGAAGATTTTTACCCCAATCTTGCATCAGATTAAAGAAGAAAAAATAAAACCCCTACCTTATGCATTCGGATCACGTGGACCTTCGGGAATTGATGAATTCGTCTCCAAATATGGTTTCAAGAGATCCACACAAGAATATAACTGGCCTTCACGTCAGTAATTGTAAATTATTAAATTTATGTTTAAAACTCTTAAATATTATTAAATATGTTGAACCTCATTTTTATTTTACAATTTTATTTACAATGTTATTTGTAAATTTGTACATGATATACGCGCTGATTTTTCATTACTTTAAGAACCAGCAACACCAAGAGCCAACAAACTTTAATTACAATTGTTGGTATTGAATTATATTCAAGCTCGATTTATTAACTGAATGAATATTGATATTTGAATAAAATAATTTTTGTAAACATATCACGTGTTTATTTACTCGTTTTTATGTGGAAGTTCGATCGTATTATAAACAACAGTTTTATTTATTCGCGCAATATATTTTTCTGATGGTAGACAATAACAAAAGTTTTTGAATAAATCATTTAGGGCTAATAGATCCTACACGTGAAGTACTTCAAACGACCTTGAATAAATGTATTAAAAATTTTAAAAAATAAAAAAAAAAGCTTTAATTTGAGGCATGAAAAGTGATAAATATTGCCAATAATGCCTTTGACTTCAAGCTAACTGTTAATTTTGTATTAACATTAATACTAAAATATTAAATTGTAATACTAAAACATTAAACTTAACCTGTGAGACTGGAAAATTCCTGGTGTCTCCGTCACCTGCAAAGTTATCTGGGATTTAACTAATCTAATGTTCCAATAATAATTTTATTTATTTCTAAATAGAAACGAATAGGAAACTTCACCCCTATTTTTTTTTATTATTCACTGGGTATGGATTATGAGAACAAAAATTCAAACCTTTGAAAAAGTGAAAAATTATGCTCATCGGCAGGTTATAAAGGCAAAAATCGATCTTACACCAGACACCGAGTTCTCTATTGGAGACATGTCACAAATCTTGGCTCAAAATAATAATAATAACAAGCAGATCATATTTTGAATAGTGAGAACCTCTTTTCGTTAACACCGTGCAACAAGATTGTAGGCCATCCAGTCATCACATTATTATTATCATCTTATGATAAATGAAATTATTTATTGTTTCTTAGTTTCGCTTTGTTGAATCAAAAATATTCATTAAGCAAAACAAAATAAAATAAATTTTATAACAATATGATAAAATCTAAGCATCTTTTTCTTGTACTCTGGTTTCTCCTAATACATTATTATCATATCTACTGCGAGTTTGATAACCTTTTTGCACACTATGTAACGTTGCAATTTGATCTCCCTATGTAATAATAATAAACAAATTAATAAATGTGATTCAAACTTGAAAGATTTTAATCTGATAGTTTACCTTCATTTCCATATTATCCATAACTTCTTTCATTTCCTTAATTAATGCAACCCTTCTTGCTTTATTGCCTACTGGATCAATAGCTTGGTATTCATTAACTAAATTGCTGTAACACCTGAAATTTCATTTTTCGTTATATTTATTTTTTTTCAAATTCAAAAAAAAAAAAGAAAATATATAATATATATATATATTACTTACATTTTCAGGTGCGCTAATTCATCAGTTATATTACTAATAATTCTAACCAATGCAATATCAATACCGGAAATTTCTTGATTATGTGAAACTATTAAGAAAAAGAAAATTAATTGGTTATTGCATGTCATATTTAATAAACTTATATGAGAAATAAAAACCTACATTTATTATTTTCCGGAATCCTGTTCTTTTTACATATAAAACATGATTTGGTATTATAGCTTTTTGACGTAGCAAAGGTTTGTTGCAGATTGACAGTTGATTTTCCAGGGTCCTATTTAAAAAAAAAAGGTAATTAAAAGGTTATCAAAAAATAAATTATCAACTAAAACTTTGATAATATTACAAACCATTCCAATGATAAATGGAAGTTTTTTGCGATATGATTTACCATTTTTAACGTCCATCCATCTTGATTTATCCTTTTAATAAAATGTTTAAATATTACATATATTGTATATATCGTATATATTATATATATTGTATATATTGTATCTAATATATATATATATATATATATATATATATATACACATGTATGCATACATATTTGTATAACACCAACCTGAAAAGAATTATTTTGATCCGTTATTTGATCGTCAGAGTATTCAAAGTGATTATGTGAGAAATCAGGTTGTTTTCGTGTACTTTTTCTTGAATCACTATAAGGAATTTCATCTCTTATATCTTTATATTTTTTCTGCTGTTGAATATGGCCAAACTTTTTTTGATCACTCATATTATTTTTGGGGTTGTAATATTGCCTATCCTGAGAAGAACTTGCAAATTGATTAGGATTTTCATAATATTTTCTATAACTATTAAACTGATTGTGCCCATTGGTGAAAAGACAATTGTCTTGCGTTTCCATAGAATCAGTATATTGATTTTCATATTGCTGAAATTTCTTATTATTAAAATTTTTAGTTTCATCATAATCATTTTCATCATTTTTATCAGTTGAACTTGATTCATCTTCCACTAATACCTTCTGTCGACGTACCTATGAAAGTAATATGTAATAAAATACGAGTAAATAAAAAAACACAAGAAATCTCTACCAAAAGTTTGAAACTTACATATGAATTATTTCTCGAATTAACATATTGTCCTTTATCATTTGCAAAAGTTTTAACCACATTTTTCAGTTTTTCAGTGTTTGTATTCCCTGCAATCCATTCATCCGATTTATAATTTAATGATGTCGAGGAAGAAGCTGTTGATGATACAAATATAGGTTTGGTTTTCGGATTTTGTGTTCCGTTAAAGTATTCATATTTTTCATTCATTTGTGCGATTTCTTGCTTAGCCATAGTCAACGCCTTTTGTGCTTCATCACGTTCTTCTTCAGCTTTGAGAATATACAGACGTGAGTATTCCAGCTGTCTCTTCAAAGCTTCGTACTTTTTCTGCAGAGATGTTACATGAATCTCTAGTTCTATAAAATTAACATTAAAGAAAGTCTTAAAATTTTTGTAACATAGATTCAAATTATAAAAATAAAAAATTTGATGCTTACTTTCATTGTTGGTGTGCGCAACATTTCCTTTGTCGTATTTTTCATCGAAATGACCTTGAGTGCTTCTACACTTCCCTTTAGATAAGAATTGACGACTTTTTTCCGTTTTTCTTTCCAATTGACTCATATATTTATCTGCATTCCTTTTGTCTATTTAAAATTTTTATAGTTATTAGCAAAGGTCTTTAAATAATAATAAAAAAATCATTATTTAATATAAAATCTCACCATGAGTATTTATAAGAGATGATGTTATTTCAGAAAATTGCTCGTTTCTTTGTTGACTTTCTAAATACTTTTTGGCCGAAACTTGAAATAATGTTTGCTCTTGATAAAAAAAATTATCTTTTCGTTCATTCGGATATTTCTTTTCCGAGAATGGAAGTTCTCGCTGATGCCTTCGACCATCTTTATATTGGTGCAGTTGTTCTTCAACGCATTGTTCTCGTTTGGTCATTTCTTCTCGATGGTCGTATTCTCTTTGAGTTTTTAGTTGTTGTTCATTTTCTTTTCGGTGCTTCTCCTGAAGTAATTGATCACTTGGTTCTTGAGAAAATTGTTCATCTTGAATTTCTTCATGATCATTCACCTCTCGGTGATGTTTTTTAAACTGTTTATTAATTTGAAACTTTGCCTGAAATTCTTTTTCTTGACGTTGCTCATCTTGAACATTTTGCTGGTGTAATTCTCCTGAATTTAATTTTCTATGTCTAGATCCACCGAATAATGACTTATAAATATTATTATTCAATAAATTTTGCGATTTAAGAAAAAGATCATCATCATCAAAGAGACAATTCTCACCCACAATATCGTAAAACTCTTTTCGACATGAACCTTTTATTTCTGTAATATCGAGCCCGCTGGTAGTAATTTCGAACCCGTCAGAATTTAATTCAAATTTGTTATTAATAGATTTTTCGTTTATTTCATCACTAAAGGAAATATTGGTATTAATTTTCAGGCGAGAATCTTCTTTTTCGTCTATTTCTTCCCCAGAGAAAATGTTAATTTCTATCTTAGAATCATCTCCGTCGGGTCCATATTTAATATGCAAATCGCTTGCATTTGATTTTTCATCTATTGCTTTATCTTCAAGAGAGATGCAATCTAGTTCTTGAAATTTTATGCTATCTTCAATATCGAAATTTTCAAGTTTAGTCTCCATTTTGAAGGTCCTGATTTATCACCCCGAAATATCAATCTTGTATGAATGCGATCTGCAACTGGTAACACGAGAATTTTTTTTCGCGCTCTAACCAGAAAAACATATCGCTTTTTTTATAGGAAGAACATATACTCTTCATAAAAACATGTTACCAATGAATGAATCAGATTCAGATCATTCATGAGAATATACAAATGTAAGCGATAAAGACATGCGCTAATAATTAAAAATTACTGTTATTTATATTCGATCTAATAACTTTCACTAAACAAGTTAAGAATACCTTCGAGGATGAAGATTTTCTTACAAAATCTTCTTATGTCCTTATAATACCTATTGTCAGCAAATATATGTATCAGATCAAAAATAGAAAAATGACTTATGTCAAAATATATTGAATAGATACAAGAGTTTTTTTTACTGAAAACTTTACTTTACAGTTTTAATGCGATACAATATTATAGACACAATTAATTCATCTGCAACAGAAGTTTAAAGATTATTAGGATGATATTATTAATACAATTGAAGAATTTTTAGAATTTTAAATTTAAAACTTATATTCCTGATCCTGCTCATCAATTTTATTAATTTTACTTAGAAGCAAATTTGTATAAAAGATTATCAGTCAAAACTTTAAAATTGGTTGATAGATTATAAAAAAACTTTATATAATAAAAAATTAAATTTATTCCTTTTTTAATTGTTTTATTACATTGTCAACTATTCTAATTTTTCTTGATTGGGATTGCAAATAAATTTGGTTTTACTTTCAAAAATGAATTAATTAATAACCTCGACGAAATCCACCACGACCTCCTCCACCACGACGACCACCCCCACCACGACCACCCCCACTATAACCACCCCCACCACGACTACCCCCACCACGACCACCTCCACTATAACCACCCCCACCACGACCGCCACGACTACCCCCACCACGACCACGAGAAAATCGACCTATACCACGATCTAAATAATTAAATTTAAGTATATGATTTAAATTAATTGAACATTAATAGAATTTTTGATACTTACTGTTTCCACGACCACGATCTGTTCTCCTTGGTACTTTAAATAAATAAAAATTTCAATAATAGTAAAAAATAATAGTAAAATAATAGTAATAATGATTTACCTTTATTTTGGGAAGCAGGTTTTGGTAAAAATCTTTCTATAGGTAATAATTTATCCTCACCAATGAAAACTTTATCGTTAAGTTGAAATGATGTGGCCACAAAACCTCCTTGCAATTTTACAGTAAAATAAACCTCATTCATAGGGCCAAGAATTTCATCCACTTTACCAATTTGTTTCTTATTTTCTAGATAAATTGGTGCATTGAAATATGGGATCTTTTTATTGGTAGAAAGGCACACCATATCACCTTCGCATGCGTGCAGAAAAGTGCCCATTTCTACCAAAAAGCAAGTTGTTACAAATTTTCGATATATAAAATCTTTAAACCCGGTTTTAAATTCTACCTGTAACTTGAGCTGGTGGACCTTGTGAAGGTGTGAACCCACTTACAACACCTCGACCTACGTGTAAAATAAATTCAGTTTAGCTAATATAATCAAATCTCAATACGAAAAACTTCCTCATTATATAACATGCCGAACCTCTAAAACTTTTTCCTCCACGACCTCTGTTCATACTTCAAAATAATATTTCTTGATCTGAGAATTGATTTTATTAACCCAATAAACCCAATAAACCGGTTTGCCGGGTATCGAAATGTATATAAATAGAATCAATGCAATTTTTTTTTTGATTTTTTTCATTTGATAAAAAATGCCAGCCTTCGAACACTTTAGCAATCACCTTCCAGCGACAGAAGACGATATTGATTTCACAGATATCGAGGAAAAATATCAAGTTCCTTTCGAAGAGGGCTTTGATACGATCATTGTTGTTGATAATGTACCAATTGTTGATGAGAGTAAAAAAGATAAATTATTGAAATTCATAAAAAAAATTTTCAAAAATGCTGGGGACATTAAAGAATCAGGCATTAACATGCCAATGGAAGTTAATCCAGAAACTGGAGATATGACTTCGAAAGGGTAAAAACAAAAAAAAAATAAAATAAAATTACAGAATTTGTTTCGAATTGAGTGTCATTTAAGTTTATAACTTTGTTTTTATATATTTTAGGTATCTTTTTCTCGAATTTGAGACGGCTGATCAAGCAATTATGGCAATAAAACAATATGATGGTTACCCAATGGATAAAACTCATTATCTCGCAGTAAATAGGTTTACAGATATCGAAAAATATTCACAAATCGAAGAGGAATATAAAGAGCCCGAAGAAGAAAATTTCGTAGAAAAGGTGAATTTCAAACGTAATATTTCATTTAATTATATTCGTGAAAACAATCTAATTAAATAATTACAGGAACATTTAAGAAGCTGGCTTACTGATCCTCAAGCTCGCGATCAGTTTGTTCTTTACCGCGGTGATGATGTGGTCATATTTTGGAATAAAAAGTTAGAGCCACCAGAAGAAGTTCATAAAAGAAATGTAAGCATTGTTCAAATTTAAATTATCTTAAATAAAGTTATAATAACTAAATAAATTGTTTTAAATTTAGAATTGGACTGAAACATACGTTCAGTGGTCCCCTTTAGGAACTTATCTTGCAACATTTCATCGTCAAGGAATCGCTTTATGGGGTGGTCCCAGTTGGAATAAAATTATTCGATTTGTTCATCCTGGTGTAAAGTTAATAGACTTTTCGCCTAATGAAAAATATCTTGTTACATGGAGTAATGAACCAATAACATTAGGACCTAATGGTGGAGCCGGCACACCTTTTGGTCCAGATGATGAAGGAAATCAAATTATTATATGGGATGTTCATGCTGGGGCTCTTCTTCGATCATTTCCTACATCAACAAATGCAGATGGAGCTCCTAATAAAATTACTTGGCCTATGTTTAAATGGTCACCATCTGATAAGTATTTTGCACGAATAACACCTGGTCAACAAATCTCTGTTTATGAAACACCAGGAATGGGTTTAGTTGGAAAAAAAAGTATTAAGATAGAAGGCGTGAAGGATTTCGAGTGGGCTCCAATATCAGATAAACAGAACCAAGATAAAAAGCAAAAAGAAGAATTACTTAGTTATTGGACTCCCGAGATTGGTAATCAACCCGCTCGTGTGACTTTATTGAATATACCGTCGAAAGAAATTGTACGAACAAGAAATTTAGTCAATGTGTCAGATGTAAGTATTTATTCAATTATCATTAATTAGTAATGGAAATATCGAATCAAATATATAAATATTAATTTGCCAACAATTTATAGTGCAAAATGCATTGGCAATCTAATGGTGACTTTTTATGCGTTAAAGTTGGTCGGCATACAAAAACCAAAAAGTCCACTTTTACAAATCTTGAAATTTTTAGAGTTCGAGAGAAAGACATCCCAGTCGAAGTTATCGAAGTTAAAGGTAATCATTTATTATTGTTATTATTATTATTAAAAATTAAATTATATCATACAGTTTTACATTTTTTTGAATTTTTCATTTATTTATTTAATATTTTCAGATATGGTGATTGCTTTTTCATGGGAACCTAAGGGGGAACGATTTATTATTATAACTACAAACGATCCCAATTATGGACAACCCGCACAAGCCGGATTCACTCTAAGAACCAACGTTTCATTTTACTATCTTGAAAAACCAAAACCTGGGAAAGGTGGTGACACGGTTGGAACCGCTAATTTCAAACTTATTAGTTAGTATCCATATCAATTTTATATATCCTATAAACTTTTTTTTTTTTTTTTTTTGTATGATTTATTGATCATTTTGCTTCGTAATCTCTTATAGAAACACTTGAAAAAAAGACATCCGATGCTATATATTGGTCGCCACAGGGTCGCCATGTAATTGTGGCAACTCTTCGTTCATCTACAGTTTTTGACTTGGAATTTTGGGATTTAGATTTTGAAGGAGTTTCTGAACAGAAAGAATTTACAAAAGCTGATCCCGCCGCCTCTCTACAACTTATGAGTACTCAAGAACATTATGGTATTACCGATATTGAATGGGATCCTACAGGCCGTTATGTTATTTCTAGTTCAAGTGTGTGGAGAAATCCTGTAAGTTTTACATTTTTTACATATCATTATGTCATAATTACTTTTCATAATTTCATTCCTCTGAAAATGAATTTCAGATGATGGAAAATGGATATACCCTTTGGGATTTCAAGGGTTTACAATTACAAAAACATTTGATGGACAAATTTAAGCAATTATTATGGAGACCTCGTCCAAAAAGTTTATTGACAAGTGAGCAAAAGAAAAAAATCAGGAAAAACCTCCGAGAATATTCTAAACAATTTGACGAAGAAGATTCTATCGCGCTAACATCAGTATCTAAAGAATTACTTGCACATCGTCGTCGTCTTATTGATGAATGGAATGCATGGCGCAAAAGAGTTGAAAAAGAACTTGCTGAGGAAAGAGAAAGAGCTGGTCTTCCACCAATTCAAAAAAGGGATACTGAAAATATGGAAATTATTGAAGAATGGATCGAGGAAGTTGTGGAAGAAACAGAAGAGATTATTGAAGACTAACAAAATTTTTATACCCAATTTTGCGTTCGTTTTATTTATACAATTTTTGGTCATACAATAAACTTTTTATTCTCGCATGTAAAAAAATCACAAATTTCCAAACCAATTTATAAATAAATGATATATTACACTATATAAAATTTAATCTTTCTTTTTATCATCAAGTTTATCAAATTTATCTTCAAGTTCCTCGAGTTTCTTTTTTTGTTTGTCAAGTTCTTCTTTAAGATGTTTTATTTTTTCAGCATCCTTCAATAGAAATAAATTTAATAAATATAAACAAAGTTAAGAAAAAAAAAAAGGATATTAATTATATTTTCATAACAAACATGAGTACGAATCCACTGATCCTCAACAGCTTTTTCCTTCTTGGAAAAAGTGGAATCGGAATCACGAATGTGACCACTTGAAATATTACTATTTGAATAATAACGTGAATTAAAATGAACAGAAGTCATAGCTGTGGAAGAACGAAGGCCAACTGTGGTGGGTGAGAAGATTGCTGACAGTCGAAGAGGAAAGTAACGAAATCGAATAGCTTGTGATTGAGACATCTTTTTTTTTGTGAGAACTTCAGATGGGCGGGTGATTTTATGAATTTTAATTCACGTGACTAACTTCCGGGGATTTTCAATATTGTAAATCAATACCATATTTAAAGCTTGGCGTGCAAGTTTGAGATTTAAAAGATAATTTCTTTGATGAAAGATTATCCTGTGTTATCACCAAATTATTGTAGAAACTCCCTTTTTCAAATTGTTCAGGAATAATGGGAGATATTATCAGAGCCATCATTTATACGTTCATGAGATGGTTCGCAAAACTTGTATTTACAGTATTCTATCGTGACCATGGCGCGTTTCATGCTGAAAATTTTCCACCAAACGATGGAACGCCAATCCTCTTTATTGCAGCACCACATGGAAACTTTTTAATGGACGCTATTACCATGTTTGTCACTTGCCCAAGGTACATGTATTTTTTGAGCGCAAAAGCGAATTTTCAATATCCAGTTTTTGGAACAATCATTAAAATTCTTGGTTGCATACCTGTTACGAGACCTCAGGATGTTGAAAGAATTAATGGTCACGGTATAGTGACAGTTATCGAGGATGGTAAAGTAGTAACTGGTGAAGAACTTGGAATTCAAGTTCAAGTTGGTGACGTGTTATATGTAGAATTCGAAGGTCCCGATAACAAAGAAGTGTTAAAAGAAGCTTGTGGTACTGTCGAGGAAATTATTGATGAAAATAAAGTTCGCATAAAAGAACCAGGAATGAAGTGGCTTACTAAAGGAAGACGTAAAGGTCAATTTAGACGTCTTGTCGAATACGGTAGTTTAGTAATTCGCGTAGAACGTGGTAATACGTTGAAAACATTGGAAAGTCTTAACTTTATGCCCAAATCTTTAACCAAAAGTGTTAGTAGAAGTTTTGATAGATTATCATCTTCACCTGGTGTTTTGCCATATCAAATTCATGACCAAATTCATGAACAACAACCCGATGAAATTGTAATTCATCCTTCCAATCCAGCTGCAACAGAACGTACACCTTTAATTGCCGAAAGTTCTTCGAATCATAAGAGAAATCCTTCAGCACGATCAACTCGATCTTCTCGTTCTACTATACGACCAAATTTTCCACCAGTTCCCGGTATTCCAACAACTTTCACTTATACTCACATGCCTCCACATTCTGAAGTGTACTCTGCTGTATACGAACATTTTTCCCAGTCACATAGTGTATGCATTTATCCCGAAGGGGCATCTCATGATAATGAGCACATGTTGACATTAAAATATGGTTGCGCGGTAATGAGTTTGGGTTACTTGGCTTTAAATGAGCCAGATGCGCGAGGTAATCCTAGAAAATTGAAACTTGTTCCATGTGGATTGAACTTTTTCAATCGTCATCGATTTCGAAGTCGAGTATTTGCTGAAGTTGGATCACCAATTGAAATTAAAGAAGAATTAATTGAAATGTATCGTGCTGGCGGTGAATCCAAACGGAAAGGTAATAATTCATATTAATTAATTCTATTTATGTTTCATTAATCATTTCTTATTAAATAATATTTATGTATGATAATTTTATAAAGCTTGCCAACAACTCCTCAAAACCATTCAAAAATCTTTGGCCGAATTGACTGTCAATGCTCCGGATTATGACACACTTTTGTTCTTTAAGACTGCATCTAAATTATATCGTGAAAAATTGTTACAAGAATTAGATTTTCCAGAAAAATTGGCATTGTTAAGGAGAATCACCAAAGTAAACAAATATATTTATCTAGCTATTCTCATTTTAGTATAAATTAATTTATTAAATTCATGATTTTTATTTTTAGAAATATACGTCTGTAATACCGCCATCAGACGAATCCCGCAAATTAAAACGGGAAATTATTAATTATACACAAACACTTCGCAATCACCGCCTGTCACCACCCCATATGTCTAAAAAACCCATAACATTGATTTTTTACCTTCCACTTTTCCTTATTTTAGCAACATTGACAATTCCCGGTCTCTTGTTGTTTGGTCCGATTGGATTGGTTGCTCGATATGTTGGCAAAAAACAAGGAGAAAACGCTATGTTATATGATGATAATTCATTAGCCATTACACGATGGCCCGGTCGAGATGTGATTGCCACATGGAAAATGATGACCGGGATAGCGCTATTCATTACTTTTGATTTATTTTATTCTATTATGGGTGTAAATTTCTTACTGAAATTTCGCATATATGAATTTGATAATCGAGAAATTTTTATTTTTGGGACATGTTTATTCTTCTTCTTTTGGACAATAATTGCATATGGTACTATCTTATTATGGGAAAAGACGTGTTGGGCAGGAAAAAGGGTATGGGTTGGATTATGGAGCATTGCCAATCCGAAAGAACGTAGATCATTAGAAAGATGGAAGGATGAATTGTCTATTCGTGTATGGAAATGGGTAGAAAGTAACAACTAACCAAGCATATCAATAATGGGTAGAAAGTAACAACTAACCAAGCATATTTGACATCTTTATCATTTTTATCTGTATATGATATATTTTATAGAATTTAAATTGTATATTATTAATTATTATTTATTATTATTATGTACATTATCATATTATTTATATTATTTATGTTATTATATATTATTTATTATTATTATTATTATTGATGTTACATTATATTACTTATATTATTTATGTTATTATATCATTTATATTATTTCTTTTTTGTGTATTTTAACGTTTTTCTTGTATATCACAAATATTATTTGATAAAATGGTTTAATAAAGTTTTCCCAAAGCTGCGAGCAGTTTTATATATCAAACAATATTATTCAACTTGTTGATTTTATGTAAAGAAATTCAAGGATTGAAACATTACTTATGTTAGAACAAATTTTAATTTGACAGTTTTCTATTTATATTAAAATCAATCCATCCGAAAATAAAATATTTTTATTTTACGTGTTGTAAATGAGTATTTTTTGGTATCCGTTCACTACTATTTTTTTTAAAAAAAATAGTACTCAAGTTGCAAGACAAGGACACGATACCCAAAAATTTTTAATTACAACTATTATTTGAGAGGATAATAATATGTTTGTATATAATGTTACCAACATTACCCATAACGAGTCATTCTTAACTCAGCAATACATTTTAAATAATTTATATTAACCATTTTCAAAAAATTATTCTAGTATGAAAAGTAAGATTTCAATGAGAAGAAGAAAATTTATCATCGTTAAGATAAAATCACTAATACATAATCAATTGATATATTTCAGTACGAATTTTTGAACTTTAAAATAAAATGAAGCTACACTAACAATATTATACTATTGGATCTAATGATCTATATTGTCAATCATGATAAAATTTGATAATTGTTTGAATGAAGAATTTTTGATAAAAATTAAAAATTCTTATACTTAAATGAGTACACTTTTTTTTGCACATACGCGAGCATTTTTATTTATCGTCGGCCAAAAGGGCGCTCCGGCCTGCGTGCTTGCTGTGAAGTCATAGAGCGTGGAGGCCACTCTTGTGGAACTGTACGCCCTCTATTCTCGCCTCCATTCTTAATTCGAGGACCAATACCAGGTGTAGATTGTTGTACAGGAGGACGATCATATGGTGTTATTGGAGATGGTATACCATAATATTGATTATCATAATAACCAGCTCGCATATTCTGACTATCATATCTTGCATAATCTCGCTGTCTATCAAATTCCATGTATTTTGAAATAGGCGGAGGCATTATAATTGGTAGTGACGGGGGACCACCGGCCCATCCAGTATTGCCACCCATTTCCCACGTTCCTATTATTCCTGCGTTAGTATTTCCACCTCTTCCAATTCCACCTACTCCTCGACCACTACTACTGCCACCTCGAGAAACACCACGGGGTGTTGGAACTGAAACTGTGCTAGGACGTCGACCACGTCCTCCACGATTACTTGTAGTTATTTGCGGACTAATAACAGGTGTAGCTATACCCCCACGTTTATTTGGCGTCGGTGGACGATTTGTAGGATTTAATTTCTTTTGCTGCATTGTAGGGGTTGGAGTTGGAACAGCAGTAGTTGTTGATGCAGTATTTAACATGTCTGGATGTTGTTGATTGACGGGAATCTTCCCAGACATAAAATCGTCAACATGAACTGAGGGAGGACGACTGGTATTCGCTTTACGATTATTATGAATACTACGAAATTCATTCTTTTGATAAGTTTTTCCTCCACCTAAATTTCTTCTAGCATTGCTTTCGTATGCAATTCCCCCAAGTTTACTTAAAGTACGCGCTTTTAGCAGTTTTCTTCCCTTGGCTGCACTGTCGCTTGACATTTTCATTTTTTTGTGAAATTGGAAATTAGGCAACATCTCTTTAGCAAATACCTCAAAATCTATATCTATATCGGGTTCATTAAATAATCCCCCATCCGTTCCTTTTCCTGCTGGATCATCAACCACATCATAGAAAGGAATTTCTGGATAATCGTCTGTAAAAAATAATAATAATAGTAAATGGTAAAGTTATTACATAATTTGATTGTGCATAAAACACTAACCAATAGTAAATCCGACACTTCTGGATCCGATAAATCCTTGATTAACATGGCAATTTTTATCATCAAATTCCCTAATAACTTCTTCCTTTCTTATGTTTAATTTTTTCAAAATTTCTTCTCGATTTATATTATTATTAGAACGACTGACAACGTGAGCATATGAAATTAATTGATCCTTGAGTGATTGAATAACACTAGCAACAGAACGACACATATTAAGGTCATATATAATCTCTTCGTCGTTTTCATTTCGTTGTTTATATGGAAGGTCGAGAACATATTGCTCTATGGATTCATAAGTTTTATGAAGAATTTCGAGATCTTCATTGGAATCAATTACTAAAGACAATGATTCAAACTCTTCTATATTGGTACCAGGAGAATTGCTTCGGCGGTGTGGAGAGTATGCAATAATCTTCAATATAAATACGATAGAGTTATATGCGATATTTAAATCTTGCATTCTTAAATCAGATGATCTTATTAATTCCGGAGCCCAGGTAATAATATTTCCAATTAGTTGATAATGCGTATGTTCTGTAAGAACAATTAAAACTCCAATTTCCGTTTCAACGATTTTTTGTAAGACAAGTAATGATTGGGCTTGAAGTCTACCGTTTTTTCCTTGCTTCACATAAACTAATAATGTATCAATAATGAGGGCGAGGTCATCTATCTTAGGAATTCTCGATCCAGAAACAGTTATAGAATGATTGCATATGGAAAATAAAAATTCCATTATGAAATCGTATATGAAATTCAAGTCATTATTTGTGTTAATGAAATTTAATAACATGGGAACAAGGCTGAGTGAATTTTCGGATGCTTTCTTGCCTTTAACGTCTTCCAATGCTACGATATCGCTGTTACCAGAGAGATAATCGATTAAATGAGCCCTGCCTAATGAATTACTTCCTAATGAAGTCAATAAACTCAACCACCGACCAAATAGTGATAATTTAATATCTAATTCGTTTGAATTTTTAGTGCCATCATTTTGTTCTGAATTTTCTTCAAGTTCATTATTGTTACTTAATTTTCCATTGCCAACTTTATCTAAAATAGATTGAATTTCTAAAAACACTTCACGTACACCGTTGACAATAATTGTCATAATTCCTCTACCGATACCTCGATCATACACATCAAGATCAACAAGCTGACAAATAAGCGTTCTGAGCATAATGTGTATAATTTTCGAACTTGAAGATGCAAGACTTTTAGTTAATTGCATAAGATCGTCTCGTAATGGAATTAATTGATTAACCCAATAATTTCTCAATATTTTTGCTTCAGGAAGAACATCGTCTAAGTCGGACATTTCGTAATTATCAAAATAATTATCTTTTTTAAGATTTGTGAGCAAAGGGGTAGGTAATATCTCACTAAGAATGTGTAAGCCACTTAAGAAATTGTTAGGTCCTTCAAATATGAAATCGATCAATTGTTTTACTACATGTCGTCCAGTAAATTCCGAAAAAAATCGTGCACGACATTTAGAATCTCCACTATCTCCACTGGTATTATTTATTGTAGAATTATTATCTTCGATAATAACTTGAGTTAATAGTCCAAATGTATTCATTAGGAGACCACGTAATCTTGCTATTTGAGCTGATTGTCCATATTTCATTGGTTGATCATTTACGAGTAAAGAAATGGCACCAAGTTGATCACTTAATCTTCCATCCAAATGATCCAAAGCAGATATAAGCATTAACCACGGATCAAGGCATATCTGAATCATGGATTTTTTTTGAGATGGAAGTGAATCATCAGGGAATTCACCTTTTCCATAAATATCTTTAAAATGACGTTTTGCGACACTACTGTTTGGATCTCCGTAAATAACTTTAAGTAATTTTTTCATAAGTATTAAATTATACCATACCAAATCAAGTAATTCTTTTCGAAGTTCGAAAACTTCGGATGATAAGAAAATGCCAGATGATTGTGAAAAGTTGATATTTTGATTATTATTATTATTATTATTATTATTTTCGGTTGAGTTTTTTGATCCATTTAAACTTTTCGATTCATCTTGAATTCCAGTATTATTTGATTCATCTATTTCTATCAAAGTTGAATCATTAGTTGTCTGATGATCTGCATAAACAACAAAATCACTCATATCCGAAAGTACTTCAGCGGCATAATTCAATAATCTTGAAAGAAATACAAATAAACTATCTCCATTATCAAAACCACTAAAATCATCCATTCGAGCTCCTAGTATTTGTAAAATTCCTTCTTCAGAGTATGTATAACAAATAAGGAGTTTTAATGAAATCAAAATTTGATTAACAGTATTTTGTTCTCTTAAACATTCTGGATAATATTTTTGATGCTTGATAATATCAATTACCCCTTGAACATTTCCTGTTTCATGAAAAGCTACAATTGGATCCCATAAAATACGCAAATGACTTTCTGATGAAATTAATGAAGGAAGTAATTCATTTACATTGTTTGATAAAAAATAAATGTAAGCTGGTGAAAATTTAATAACAGCTTCCAATAATTCCATTGATATACGACCAATTGCGATATTATTATCATGAATTGAATTAATATTCATAAATGATACTAAAATCGGTAAAGCATCAAGATGTATAATTGTCGAAATAACAGCCTAATAAAAATTTTAAAATATGTAAACAAATTGATTTGAATAATAATAATTATATCAATTAAAATAATTTAAATTTTTTAATGCACCTGTTTTCCAACGTTAAATGTTGTCATCTCGAATAGTTCATTCAATAACGACGTAACCTTTTGATAATAATCATCATTTGTATTATCTGATCCGGGCCGCCCTAATTCTAAAAGCCTTTCAATAATTGCTATAGAATTAATATGATAAACTAAAAGAATTACTAATTGATCAGAAGGGATAACAAAATTATCTAAAAAATCCGATTCAATTCCTATGGCTCCGAAACTTTGCATTCTTAATATTTGACGCGCTTTTTTCAAATTTGGATCTTCATCGGTTTTGATAAAATATTCGTCTTCATTACAATCGAAAATATAATCATAATCCTCATCATAATTTCCTCCTAATGTTGACTGACCAAGACCACACCAAATATCACCTATACCTGGTGTTCTTCTAATTTCATTAGCGTCAGTCCATTTTTCATTAATAATTTGGGTTAAATTTTGATTGGAATATTCTGTTTCTTCAAATGATTCCGTCACTTCATGCTGATGACATAAAAGGCTAGACCAAATTGCCAATAAATTATCCCCAAATGGCTCACGCGGTTGCTGTAATTGTTTAGCTAAATAGAGCATACCAATTTGTTCACCCAATAAAATAATACAAAATCTTCCAATTGAATTAACGAGCTCATGAAATCGTAAGCAACTTCGAAATCTTTGAGAAGATAGTATAACGGTGAGCGCGGGAAAAACTCGACAATTCGTGAGATAACGAAACGAAAATATAGGAAGTTTATCTTGATTTTCATTTTCGGGTGAATTTAAAGCCATATAGTATAAGGAAACTCTAGATATTATTTGAAGGCAATCGCATAATTGTTCAATTGCCAATTCAGGATTATCGAGAACGTGTACGTTCGCATCATCATCTATCATAAAGTTAGTATTATGCTGTTCAGTGTTTTCATAAGTTGATTCGTCCAATTTCTTCTTTTTACTTCGAATTTCATTTTCATGCAGTAATTCGTTATCTGCAACCTGTTGAATTAGCGTGCATGCTTCATATACAGAAACTTTGCGAACAATCCATTGGAGTAAATGTAAAATTCTAACAGGTAACCTTTTCATTTGTAACATTGGTAAAATGTAAGTTTTATATAATGAATCATAACTATGAGTTCGGTCAATCCATCCGATAAGATTTTCAACAACCCTTGTTTCATCGATACATTTTAATAGTCCTTGTAGTATTTGTGCTTGTAGAGTCGAAGATACATATTGTTCATTTAAAAGAGGGACCATAAGTTTCAAGCAGGAATGAACCTATCAATTTAATAATATATTTAAAAGTCATGTTATATATTACAAAATATAAGAATATATTAAAATAACAGATTCTCTAATTACCATCGAAGTATTAATGAGATCTTCTCCGCATACACATAGTTTTTTGAATAATCCAAGGCCACTTTCATATAATTTTATAGAGGACTGTCATATTACGGCACATTAATTAGAAAACTGGTTGACTGGACAATCGATAACATCAATATTACGCCAGACTCGATGTCAATTTAATAATTTTTGATATCAAAACAAAACAACCACTGATTGTTCACCTTTCCAGACGAAATATCTAACGCAAATAGAACACCTTTGTATAATATATCTAGTTTATCTATATATATTAAAATATAAAAGTTATATATATATTATTATTATTATTATTATTATTATTATTATTGTTATTATTATTATTTTACTAAAAATTTTCTTTTATTAATAAAATTACTTCTTTACCATCATATGTAACACCTTGGAAGCGCGCCCAAAGGACCCCTTCAGCGAATACGTCAGTTAACTCTCGAATTAGTTCTGCCATTTTATTCGTAACATGATTCATTGAACGGTTGGTATTATATTTTATTGTATGTAGCAAAGATTTCAAGCTTTCTATATGACTTGAGAAATTATCCCAAGCCTTTTTAAACTTGATATCAGAAAAAGAATGTGAAAGAAACGATAAGAGAGTTTCATCGGGAGAAACATGATCCTGTTAAAAAACATAATATTTAGAAACCAACAAAGTAATAATAGATTAATACAATTATATAATAATACGATATAATTTATATACTAGTCAATTACCACAAGAATATCTTTATTTCCTTTCTCATCTGAAGTCGATCCCAAGCAGGTCAATGAGTTTAATGGATTTGGAATTCTGAAAGCCCCAGGCCGTTCATTTCTTAACAATATTCCGACACGATCAGTATCAGAAATATCTCTTGAATCATCATGAAAATAAAAATTATCCAACTCCATTGGAGTTATTGATTGTTGTTGTTGTTGTTGTTCATTATTTTTTAATTCGTTGGACATATTGTTGTTAGATATAGATCCAGTAAATGGCATAGTCATTTCTATATCCATTGTTGACGAATTTTGGTTAAAATTTTCATGCGATCTTGTAATATTTGTTTCCATTTTAATTTCACCAGAATTCTGTTCAACGATTGTCTTTCCCTGATTATCGGGTAAAATTTTTGAGGAAGGTTTTAGTACTTGCATACTTTGATTTAAAGTAATGGAATCTGTTGTTCCATTTTGAATTGAACTTTCTCCGTTGCCTTCTTTATTGACTTGTTCATTAGCCACCGAATTTATGGAATTGTTAATTTTCGACGCATTAATTCGATTAGCTTCCACCACTTTACCATAGACACATAATGTTACAGCGTGATAATTTCCTCGTAATATTATGAATCTAGTGGTTGCCTTGTGTAATAGTTATTATAATAGTTATTATAATTGTTAATAAATTTTTAATCAAAAAATTATTAATAACAACATAATATAATATTAAAAACTTACTTCTGGTGTTAAGGTAACGTCATAGCTCAAATATCCTTTCTTTTCGTCGAAAGAAATTGTTAATGGGTGCAAGGGCAATGTTGGCGGCCGTTTTTCGAGAAGTTTGGAAGAATCAGAAGTAAGAGTTTTATGAATGAGAAGGTGAAGTTCGAATTTATTTGGCGAAGTTTTACTAATTTAAAAATAATAGAAATTCTTATGAATTATTTTTTCATTGTATAGAATTTTTTATACATTAGTTTAATACTTACCCAACATGATCCTTGCGACTTCCCTTGAATGGACGAAAATTGTTTGGCACAACCCTTATATCAGATAATACAACACGCTTATTGAACCTTATACATTCTATTGATTCCGTTAGAGATTCATTGCTAGAAAAATTTCTTGCAGTTAATGTGTCAAAAAACAATAGTTGAGTTGAAGATCTTTTCTCTTTTACAAGATCTATTGAGTTCGTTGGGTTACCTGACATCTTTTAATAAAGATACAATTATATATATGAATATGTATTTATACAATTTATGTAGCCTTTAATACTTTGTGTAACTTTGTAAATCGCCATTCATCATATTAAATGTTAAATGCGCCACAGTTTTCGTGTGAAATTTGCTTCTGCGAGACGGGAAGTCTTAACTTTTCTTTACATAAGACTTATTTTGGATTAAATAATCTTTACATACACGCGTGGCTTCAATATGCATTAATTTGGGTAGTATTAATTGAGTCAATGATGTCTACAAATTTCACCAGAACATTCGCGAACTTATGACGTCATTGGATCAATAAAAAACCTTGATCTTACCGGAGTTTTCCTTGCTTTCGTGTTCCAATTTATTTTACTAATAAATTTTATAACTTGGGCGTCCTTTCGAGAAATTAAAAAATCTTACTGTAATTAAATATTCATAATGTCTACTAGGTAAGCGTGTTTTTACTGCTAATTGATTGCAAAAGTTTATTTTTGCTCTTTCAGCAAATTTGACACAACAATCTGGGTGATTTTTTAAATTTTATCATATGGATTAAAAAGCCAAGTTTTCCATCCAGAAGTACTTTGGGCACAACGCGCCAACGAACTTTATGTTACTATAAATTTAGTTGACATCAAAGATCCAAAAATTAACGTGACTACGAATAAGATCTCTTTTGAGGGGATCGGAGGAACAGAACAAAAGTTATACGGTTTTGAACTGGAATTAAATAAAGAAATTAATCCCGAGGTAAAATGCTATTGTGTTTAAATAATTTAAGGTTTATTTTACTAAATTAGAAGGAAAAGGTTGTCCAGAGTATTTTCCTTGTGTCAATAGGCCAACTAATGAAGAAAATTGAAAAAAAAAAATATTATCGTGATATTAAATTATGGTTAATGAAAGGATTTCTGCGAATAATCAGTTAATCATATTATTTTTATTCGTTAGCTTCTCAACTTAAAAAATATATATATATATTAGTCAACATGTTTATAAATATTAATCACTTTATTTTTCAATTCTATAATTATTTATAGACTTCAAAACGTTCACAGACTGGACGTAACATTATCCTTGTTCTTAATAAAGCTGAAAATTGTCAAGGTTACTGGCCACGTTTACAAAAAGAAAAAGGTAAAGTTACTTTTCTAAAAACCGATTTTTCAAAATGGAAGGATGAAGATGAAGACGACGAAGAAGGAGGAGGTGGCGGCGATCCATTGGGTGGAATGGATTTTTCCAATCTAATGGGTGGTGATTCCGGTTCAGGTGCTGATCTTGTAAGTGTTGGCTGAGTTTAATATTAAAAAAAAAAACTTTATTATTAGAATTTATAAATACATCTTAATTTAAATATTTGTTCAATCAGTCTGATTCGGACGATGATGAACCTCCGGCTTTGGAAACTGTCACTGATGAAACCAGATTGAATGAACCAAAAGAGGATGAATTTAAAGAGGGTGATGGAAAAGGATCTGCCAGCGAAACTGTTCAAAAGGGTGAATCTGGCAAAGAAGTAAACGAGGAATCTAAAGAATGAATCCAGAAAAGATAACGAGTGTGTGTTGTAAAAAGATAAAAATAACAAAAATAAATAGTGTTAATATTAAGTTTGGAGGTTTTATTTTTACTGCATTTTGGGGATTTATTATTTATAAGTTAGATTATTCATTCCTATTCAGATACTTATGTTTGACAATTACAGCTTAAAAACATTTATTGTTACAATTAAAAAATATTTCTTTAAAATATAATTATCTGATTGTGTGATTACATAACGATCCTAGTGCATATTATTATTTCATAACTTTTTCTATAGGTTTATGTTCTCATTCTTCAAAATTGGCAATTACGTTAATGTATTCTTTTATATGATTAAATTTTTTATCTTTCTTCACCTGTCAAGGATTAAAATCGTATTAATGAATAAAATGATTAGCATTCATATTACCATATTCCGAGTCACACTTTTAATTTATGAATTTATTTTATTAGTGTTCGAAATGCTATCCATGATGGATAATCCAATCTTTGAATCACAATAAAAGAAATAAAAGGGAAGCATGATTTATTCTATTAATTAAAGTTTGAAACGGTACTTGTTAACAAATAAAGAGAAATTTTGTTTTACTATGCTTCATTAACCCTATTAAATTTTGATCATATGATTATTACATAAATTAATATAAAAAATAGTAAAAATAAATCAGGCACAATGAAGAGACATTTTAGATTTTGCTTTCTTAGTAAATCCTCTTCATCACAATCATTATCTGGTGAAGGTGAAGGTGATTGTAATAATAGTAGAGAAGATAGTGGTAATGGAAGAGAGAGAGAGAGAGAGATGGTAATGATAGTAATGGTGATGGTAATTTCTATAAATATAAATAAAAAAAATAATTTTTTTATTAATATTTTAGATCATACTTATGGATTTACTTTTCATACCTTTACTACAGCTATATTTAATATCTCTTCTATTATGAGAATTGTATTTTCTTATTAAAGATTGTCCTTTTGCTTTTTAGTTATTTTAACATTATTATCAACATCACAATTAAGTGAAATGATAATGGTAATAATGATAATAGTAATGGTAATTTCTATAAATATAAATAAAAAAAATTAAATACTATAATTACACTTATAGATTTAGATTTCTACAGCTGTATTTAATACCTCTTCTATTATAAAGAGTGTATTTTCATATTAAAGATGACCTTTTTTCTTTTTTGATTATTTTAGTATTATTATCAATGTCATTTAAATGACAATGATAATTTCTATAAGTATAAATATAAAATAAATACTATGATTTTTTCATTAGTATTTTAGATTATACTTACAGATTTATTTTTATAACATCTCTTTACTAGATTTCTACAGTTGTATTTAATATCTCTTCTATAACAAAGATTATATTATCTTATTAAAAATGGACTTTCTTTTTTTAGTTATTTCAGCATTATTATTGAAACCACAATTAAATGAAATAATAATGGTGATAATAATAATAGTAATAGTAATTTTTATAAATGTAAATAAAAATTAAATACAATAATTTTTTTTATTAATATTTTAGATTATACTTATGAATTCAAATTTCTACAACTATATTTAATATCTCTTCTATTGCAAGGATTATATTCTCATTAGTGCTCCCACCAATGAATCAACTTTCAAATCAAATGAATTACAACCCATTATGTTTTTATAATAGTATTTTATATTATGCAAGTCAACTCATTTGGAGCTTTAATTCTCATATTAGAATAATTTTTTAGTTATTACAATTAAATGATGAAAATTGATTATCAATATTAGGTGATAAAGTTTTTCTATATATTGGAAAGTTAATACAACTTCTAAATTTTCATTAGTAAAAAAACAATAATAGTTAGTATAAATATATATTATTAATTATAATATAATAATTACTAATTTTTCTATGTCAAAATAAATATCATTATCATTTATATTAGTAGATAATCACTGTCAAATGAAAAAAAAAACATGCAAAATTTTTGACACAAATAGGTAGAAATACAAGGAGATTTATAGATAAGAAGAATTTTATATGATATACAAATAGGTAAAAAAAATTTGTGGATGATGTAGGAAATTTTATAGATAATATACAAATGGTTAAGTCAATTTGTATTAAAATTTTTGGTGTTATTATAATAGTTAACTAATAAGAATATAAAAATATATATAATATATATAAATAATAAAAATTGTAATTATAAGTATTATATCATTTTGTATCAAAAATTTTACCAGTATAATTATAATAATAACATTGTTGTTAATAATATTATTGTTATTATTAGTAATGTTATTATTGTTAATTGACACAATGTCAAAGTGAAGGTTTTAGGACAAAACCTATACACATGGCATTAGTGTGTTGGCCCTGCTGGAAGCTCAAATTCCTAATCAATTTTGTTATAATGTGCACTTTGTATTTTAAGCCTCACTCAAATAATGTGTGATTTATATTTTACACCATATTTTCATTATATTTTTATTAAATTTTTCTTTATACTATCCTACTTGCCATTGAAATTTAATGAAATTAAGTTAATTTATATATTCGTTTTATGCTTTTTATATTTCTTTTGCAAGTTAAAATATATAGTAATTATTAAATCTAATCAAATAAGTATAATGGAATTATTAAATCTAACTAAATAAATCTAATGAAATTTTACTTATTGATGAAGTAATTAAAACAGAAAAATATAAATCATTTTCAAGTTTTTTAATCTTCTGATTATTTTTTAGTAAATAGAAGAATTGGAACAAAAATAAATTTATCAGTGAAGAACAATTATTAAGTCTAACAGTTTTAAATCTAATAATTTTAATATCAAAAAATATATATCAGAAATTTTTTCTAAATCTATTTTAACATTAAAAATTCTTTTTATCTAGAGTTTTTAGAACAATAAAAATAAATATACTTTAAAATAACTTGAATTAACCTTGATTAAGTTTGTGATATATCTAATTATTTTTAATACATATTATCAAATAAAAATCTAATGAAAATTATTTTATATCAAAAATTGTATATCGAGAAACCATTCTAAAATAGATTTTAATATTAGAAATTCTTTTTAACTACAGCTTCTAGAACATTAAAAATATATATGAATTTAAACAACCTAAAATAGTTTTCAATATATATTTTTCTAAAAATAAAATTTCTATAATAAATTTCACAAAAACTATTACAGGTATTTAATACATCCAATATATATTATTTAGTATTTTCAAAAGTTTTAGTATATAGTTTTTGATAATATTAAGCAATAACTAGTATCCTCTAATATGCAAAAAACAATAATCAAAAGTTAAACCAGTAGACTTATCACAATTAGTACAAGGTATCTGTTTTTTTGATTTCTAATGAAATCTATATTTCTCAGGTCAAAAGATAAAATAAAAAAGTGTGGAGTCCAGTCAATCACATGAGTGATGTATATCCTAAAAATTGATATTAAGTATGATGTATACATGTTTCAAAATTGATTTGAATTTTTGAGATATTTCAATTTTTTGAGATTTATGCAGAATCTATTCTATATTTAGAAGTAAAAAAAGTATCCAGTTATGTGTATATTCAATCAAAGAATAAATCTGAGTGGTCAGGTTTTAAGTAAAATAATTTTGTTTTTTATAAAAAACTATTTCAACTTTTTTCTTCAAAATTACAATTTCAAGATCTCAAAATAATTTTGTATACAAGTATAGTACAGTGTATCTAAAAAAATGTACAAAAGAGTATTATACAAATGTATACAGAATAAAAAAAATTTTAGTACTTCATATTTTATCTTTGTTAATATATTAACATTCGAAATGTATAGTTTCATTTATTAAAATTTTACTCAATTGTAGAATAAATCAATAAAAATTATACAAAAGATGTCATGTTTTTTAAGTAAATTTGTATTTAAATATATTGTCTCCTTTTTTTTCTTTTTTTTTAAAAAATATTTTAAACTGGAAATATCACTTATTAATATAATTGTTTTTGAAGAGGATGTAATTTATGAGGAAGACTTTAATGAAGAAATATACTAATATTTTGTATTTTGTATTTAATTATAAGAAAAATAAAATAATAAAATTTTATTATTTAGTCAAACAATATATCATCTGAAAATGAAAAAGAAGTTTATATTACAAAAAATACATCTGTTGAAACTATATTACATTTTTTAACTCCTATTGAATATTCACCAACAAATATAAATGGTAAAATTATTATTTTTCATGTTGAAAGATGGCAAAATGCAGATGCTACATTCACTAATGTAAATATTTTTTTTTAATTTTATTTATTTAAAATGATTATATTTTTTCTTTAATTTTTATTTATTTAAAATAATTAATAATATTATTAATTAAATTTTTTTAAAGATTTAATATTCTATAGGTAAGTCTTGTGGTTAATACAGTACATCCTGTTCTTATTTAGGAAATATTGCAATAATCAAAAAGGATAGAATTTGTTAAGGATTAAAAATATGTAAATTTGCTAGTTCAGAATTATTAAAAATAACATATAAAATAGTAGAATTTAATTTGAATTTATATTTAAAAATAAGTGAAGAATTATTTACAGATAATATAAAAAATAATACCTTTGTGTAAGTGTTTTTACATTATTTATAAATATTAATTTCTTTAATAAAATAATAAAAATAACAAAATAAAAATTATAATTTTATTTAGTATATATTTAACAACAATTAAAACTGAATATAGATATAAAAATAATGAAATACAATATGATGAAAAAGCTATATTAAATGTTTTAGATAACATAATAAAATCATACCTTTTATATATTTTATTGAATGTAGTAAATAGAAATTCAATAAAAAATATTATCGATTTATTAGTATTCAAGAAAATACTGATTTAAATTTACTTCATCAACTTTTGAATAAATTATGAAAGGTAAATATATATTAATTAAGTTTTTAATTTTTATATTTATTTATTAAAATTAAAAATTATTTAAATAAATATATATTAATTAAGTATTTAATTTTTATATTTGTTTATTAAAATTATTTAAATAAATTCAGGGAGAATCAAATAAACCAATTAATAATTACTTTACAGTATTATACAATAGTTCAAAAAAAAAATTAAAATATAATATAATTTTAATTTTTTTTTTAAATTATTTATTTTAAATTTTTATTTTTAACTTTTTAATTAGCACATCTATATTGTAAAAGAAATATTGTAAAGCATGAATCAATAATTCAAAAAACTTGTAATGTTAAATGTTCAAAATTAATATCACTTGATATTAAAAAGTGTTCATATATGATTCTTGTTTCTAGAAAAATTTATTCACATCCACCACCTCCATTTAATTGAGTTCCAATTATTATTCATAATTGTTTACAAGAATTAATTCATCAAGCAAATGATAATACTGGAGATGTTACTTCAACTTGTATTATATTAGATAATTTTAAAAATTATAAATAATTAAATATTTAAATATTAAATTTATCATAATTTGTTATATAAGATATCCTCCTGTATAATATACCCCCCTGGTTTAGTACCTGGTATAATTTTTAAGTATCATTTTTAGTGAGGTGTATTGTACCCAGGATAATTATTATATTAATAAAATTAAATAATCGAAAATTTGATTCAACGAAATTTATAATTTTATTGAAATATTATTTATTTATTATTATTATTTGTTATTATTATTTGTTATATTATTATTATTTATTATTATTATTATTATTATTATTATTATTATTATTATTATTATAATATAAATTTAACTCTAATTCTCTAAATTTATTCTCATAAATTTATACAATCAATTTCATCATTATAATAATCATCATTACTATCATTAGAATCATAAGTTAAATCAATTGTTTCGTTATTATTTTCAACTTCAATATCTTCATCAATTTCTTTATCTACTTCAATATCTTCTTCACTAATTTCATTGTCATTTTCACTTATTTCACTATTTTTATCACTATTTTCATCATTATTTTTATTATCATTTTCAGAATTACCTTCATTATCTTTGATATTATTTTTATTTTCACCTTTTATATATATAAAATTTTCACTATTCTTTTTTGTTCCATTTACTTACATCAGGAAATTTTTAATAGCAAATATATCTGAATATATTTGAACTGAATATATCTGGATATATTTGACCATCTACACATTTATCCACATTAAATATTCGAATTTATCCGAATAAATATGTAAATATATTCACATATATTCGTTTATTCAAATTTATCCGGATACATTTTCAAATATATTCACATATATTCGTGTATTTGAATTTATCTGGATACATTTTTTCAAATATATTCACATATATTTGTGTATTCGAATTTATCCAGATACATTTTTCAAATATATTCGCATATATTCGTGTATTCGAATTTATCCGAATACATTTTTCAAATATATTCACATATATCCGTGTGATTTGAATTTATTCGGGTATATTTTTTGAATATATTCGTATATATCCATTCGAATTTATCCAGATATATTTTTAAATTTATGTATACAACTTTAGATAACATATATTATATAAATACAATTTCATATATATGTATATATTTTATATT
>CAJVPK010000118.1:0-62034 GCA_910592015.1 Diversispora eburnea | reverse complement strand
TTTTGCCACGTGAAAATATCAAAATCGATAACCTTCGAAGGTTAGCGAAGACCTTCGAAGGATAACATATCGAAAAACAGCGAAATACTTACGTTAACGTTAACTTTCGAAGGTTTTCACTAAAAAAAATTTCCTGATGTATAAAACGTGTCATTATATTTTTGCATTCAGTTTCTATTAACACTATATCATTTAGATTATATTCTAGCATCGAGATTATAACAGCATTAAAAATATGTATTGCTTATTTATCTGTAATAGGTTTTTCTCTCATGACGTATACCATAAAATCTGAAAGTTTTTTCATGTGTTCTTTTTGAAACTTCTTTGATCTATTTTCTGTTACATAGACTTCCAATGATCTCACTGGGAAATTATTTCCTACAGGACTTAAGACCCCACTATCTATCTTTACACTTCTCTTTCTATATTCTTTCCTGGCATTAATTGTAATTAAGTATGATTTACTTTTATTTATTGTGATATTGTTCATAACGAAAAATTCATTTACAATTTGAAGTATTTTTTCTATTTTCTCTCGTGTGGACGTGAACCAATTTGTGTCGTCTACATATGCTGCCACTGTTACTTTCATTTGCATTGATTTAGTTGTTTTATATATACTTGCACGCAAAATTATTTTGGGGCCCCGAAATTGTAATTTTGGAGAAAAAAGTTGAAATAGTTTTTCATAGAAGACGAAATTATTTTACTTAAAACCCAAAATTTTTTGACTACCCAGATTTATTCTTTGATTAAAGATATATATAACTAGGTACTTTTTTTACTTCCATATATAGAATAGATTTTGCATAAATCTCAAAAAGTCGAAATACCTCAAAAATCCAAAATCAATTTTGGGAACATATATAATCAATACATTATAATAGAGAATGAACAATTATTTAATTTATTATTAATATTTTAAATATATTAGTTTAATCACATGTAAAACAGATAATATCAATTAGTATTACTTAATATTTATTATTATTAATATTATTAGTATTATATCATTTATAGTTATTATTTTGTAGCACAGTAGTTAAAATAGTATAGTCTAGATTTTGATCTACATGTTACACAACTTTTATATTCATTTTATAATAATGGTCAATTAAATTATAATCATTTATATGACAAATTATCCAAATAACTAAATGAATGACAATGAAACTTTGCAAATATATTCTTTGAAACTTGTTCTTTATGGTTTACTAGCCTAATCCAATTTGATCTAATTCCTTATAAATTTTACTTAGAAGTATTTTTTTATAACAATTGATTATAAGCTATATAAAAATTATTACTATTTACAGGGTAGATAAAGTTAATTTTAACATTTTTAGTATTTTAAAATATATTATTAGAATGAAACTTAGCAATAATATTATTTATTATTATTATTATTATTATTATTTATTATTATTATTATTATTAATTATTATTACTATTAATATTATTAAGTGAATACTTTATATGGATATAGTAAAAATATTCTATTTGTAGCAAATATTGAAGATTTGAGATATCAAGTGTTTATATTACCATGTGTTAATATTGTCAAGTGATATTAAAAATTTTTTATATACTTTTTGACTTTCATTCATTTTTATTTCTATTATTTCATTTTCTTCTACTAAAATATCCTCTCTTTTTTTTTCTTCTTCAAAAATTATTTGCTCCTTTTTTCAATCTTTCCAAAAATGATTTCATATTACTATAAATTTTTTATTTGTAATATTCTTCACAATAATGACAACTATATTCAAGTATTTGATAATATTTATAGTGACATCCATATTCACAAGTTAATACTTCATTATTATCAAATTTTTTGTGACAACAATCACAAGTATCTGGTGATGAAGCACATTAGTACTAAATCCAGTTGGAAGACATTGAGAATCCACAGTAATACCTAATGTAATTAATTTATATTCTATTTTTTTTGTTTTATGTAATTTACTTTTTTCAGAATTTTTAAAAATTTCTTAAAAATATTCTAATAAAATAGTGAAATTTTTTCTGTAAGAAGTTTAAAGATGATAGTTTATAAAGATATGTTTTTATTCTTTCAAAAATATTTTTAATTTCACTTTGATTTCATTTATCTAACAAAATATAAAATCAAAATTTATTATATTATAAATGATAATTATAAATAATTTTATAATAATACCTATTTCAAAGACTTGTTTTATAATGTTGTTTTATATTATTATTTGTATTTATATGCACATGTATCTTACTGTAATAGTTTTCAACATAATAATTATTGAAATTTACATCTAATAAATCTAAAATCATTTGATATTCAATATCTTTATAGATATTTTCAAATTTTATTAAAATTGTTTCTTTTATTTTATACCATCTATTGAGCCAAATCAAGAAGTCAAGATTTTGGTTTTTTTGTTAATATTTTTCTTTTCCAAATACAAAATAAAATAATTTTTTAAAAAAAGTGTAATAAATAATTAAAACATATTCTTTATTATTAAGAAAAATATGAAGAGGATCCAAAATTGAAATAAATAAATTAATTCTGAAAGGTATTGAATATTGTAAATTATCTTTATAGAGATTTGTTATTATTTTATATATAAATAGCTGTTCTGATCAGTTAACAACTAATGGTACAACTCTATTATATAGAATACTAGTATCATTATCAATATCTAAGATTAATTGTAATGCACTTATATAATTATTCATAGAATGTAAATTTTTTTCTTGAAGTTTAATCAATTGAACTCCTTTCATTAAATGTTCCTCTTTTTTTTCACAATTGTATTATTATAAAAATAGACTGTAAGTAATTCTATTTTATCAAAGTTATTGATATCTAACCCTTTATTAACAAGCCATTGTTTTTTACAATTGATATAAGAAGTATTAAAAGTTCCATAATATTGATTTATTAACCAGAAATAAATATTACTGACATCAATATTTACTGGATTATGAATTGAAGAACTATTGAAAATAATTGATACTGGTACATATGCTAAAACTTGTTTATAAATACAGGTAGCCATATACTTTGCAGTTGATAAGGTTATTATATTAGGTCTCCTTTTTTCATAAATATTATGGTAATCATCCAAATTATAGATATACAAATAATTGTTCTAATTATATACAATATTAGATTAATATAAAATTATTTTTTTTAAAAAAATAATAATAATTTTATTTACTTGTTCTGAAAAAAATTCTCTTATTTTTTAAAAGATATTCATTTGTAAGTATTCATTTAAAATTATTGATTGTTATATAATATGCAGATAATCTAATATTGTTTAATGTATCAATGACAGTATGTGATGCTCCTGATACTAATAGATATAATTCAATTTTTAATTTAAAATTATTAACAAATTTGTTTCATATTTTAGTTATTATGTAGCATAGGTTTATAATTTTTTTTTTGCTTCAATTTTATTATATAAAGATCTTTTATCAGAAATCAATGCCTTTTTTAGTTTATCAAAAAATCTTTATAAATGTGAATCAGATTCTACAATCATTTGTTAAAAATAAATAGGATCAAGCTCAATATTTTCACATTGTATATATAAAACTTTTGTAAATATACTGACTTGTTCAATAAATAAATAGCTTTTTGATTCTATAAAATAAAAAATTGAAATTAATTATATTATATTATAGTATTAAATTTTATAATCATTAATTTTACCTTGTGTTTTTAATTTTTGATAACAGTCAATTTCAACAATACTTAAATAATAAATATGACATAACTGTTTTCCAATTTTTAAATAAGAATAAAATTTAAATGATCTATTATTTTGAGTTTTTTTATATGCTAATAAAGTAATTTGACAAAAGTGAAACATTTGAAGATTACAATTTTGTACTGAGCAAGGACCAGAGTTTTTCTTTGAGATGTAATAAAATAATTTTTTGTTTTCACATACTCGCGTTTAAAAAAATATTTATATTTTAACCAATTATAAGTATTGATTACTATTGATCACTAGTGTTAATTACTAGCCAATAAAAATGAACTATCCCTATATTAATTAATTGTAATTCTCAGAGGATGTAATGTAATTATTTACATAAATATATATATATATATTTCCATTAAATTTATATAGTGGAAATGAAGTAATAAATATTATTATTCAAGTTGATAAATGATAACTTATTGAATAGAATAAAGTGAAAGTGAGGATATTAAATGGAAATTATAAAATTAATTAAATAATTAATTATATTTGTTCTGTTCTAATAATTATTGAGAAAGTTTGATAATAAAGTATTTATTCAATACTAAAGATGATAAATGGAAATTATGAAAATATATTATTTAAGATATTAAGATGAGATTATGAAGATAAATTAATAAGGATATTATGATGAAATTATGAATTTATAATATTAAGGAAGCTTGGAAGTTAAGAGATGTAATATTAAAATAGATGTATTATGATTAAAGTGAATGAATATTAGTTTGTTAGTTCTATCTAAAAACTAACTGGTACCTTCTAGAATTCAGGAAATAATCAAACTGGAAGTTTTGTACCTATGGGAAAGGACTATAAACTCCTTAAAAGAACTGTTGAGTGGATGTTAACAATAACACCTGCAACAATATCATGACTTGCACAACTAGTGGTGGTGATAACATTAGTTTTTGAGTTTTAACTTTCCAAAACTTAATAATTTTTTTGGTAAATTTAAAAAGGTTTCCAAATTATATGGATTGTCAGTTTTCACATGTTTCATTGTTTTAGCAGATAAATTTGCCTGCCCAACAGATTAAAGGATAAGACTTGCTAGCTTAACATGGGTTTAACGTGGTCTTAACATGGGCTTCTAGAAAGTAGGTTTAAAATGTTAAAAATCCAAAAAAAGAAAATGATATATATCACAAATACAGTATATTACCCCTTGATCATATGATAGTTTAATTAAAAAATTAATTAAAAATTATTCTAAAAAAAGAAAAATAAACTGTTACTTTAGATCTTCATCTTGCACATGCGAACAATGATTTTTTTTTCACATGTCTCCATTCGAATTTGTCACATGGATTAAAAACAATATATTTATAAATATTAATAATCACAATTTTAATTGAATGTCCAAAATTAAACAATTGCTTCCTTTATGATATTTTTAATGAATTTTAT
Source organism: Diversispora eburnea (assembly GCA_910592015.1). Taxonomy (NCBI): domain Eukaryota; kingdom Fungi; phylum Glomeromycota; class Glomeromycetes; order Diversisporales; family Diversisporaceae; genus Diversispora; species Diversispora eburnea. The sequence continues at coordinate 56,869 of CAJVPK010000118.1, read as the reverse complement.
TATTTTTAATTTTAGTGATCTTTTTGAAATTTTATACTCAGTTTTGAAGGAAAATAATTTACATATGTTTTGAAGGAATGAGGAAATTGTAGCAGGTTGTCTGGTTCTCAAAGAGTGTATGACACTGATTATCTCGATCGCACAAAATAATACTGATACCAATATTGTTTTCCACGTTTTACATAGATAGAAAGTTGATATTTTAAATCAGATAATATTTATGCAGAATTAATTGGACTACATAGTTCTACATAGAATTTTCTTTCAATGATAGTTCTAGATAGAACTTTCTCATTGATACAAACAATCGTTATCAGATTTAAATTATTTTATTATTTTTTAAAATTGAAAATCCAAATTAGTTTAATTAAAGAGTCATTACGCAGAGCGAAATACTCTCATTGTCGAATAGCGAAATACTCTCATTTGTAAAAAAAAAAAACAATACGCCAAAAAAAGAAAATTACAACCTATCTTTATGGTGATTATAGTTCTACGTGGAATTTTCTTTCAAAGATGATTATATAACTTTCTTATTAATACAAACAATCGTTATCAGATTTAAATTATTTATTATTTTGATTTCGATAAAGAGAATTCATTTCAAAATTGAATATCCAAATTAGTTTAATTAAAGAGATCTTTTCATTGCTAATAATCATTACACAGAGCGAAATACTCTTATCGAAGTACTCTCATTTGTAAAAAAAAAAAAAAATACGCCAACCTAGAAAACCCAAACGAATTAAAATAGAAAGAAATTTCTTATAGAGGTGTTTTGATACAAAAGTTAACTCATATCATGCTTTATTGGGTGTTTCGTACAGCGTTCAGAAATAATAATAATAATAATAAAAAAAAGGATAAATAAAACGTAGATACAAAAATTGGATTCCTTACGCTTTCTTTTTTTTTTTTTTTAAGAAAAAATGAATTCGTTTTCATCCATTGTTCTTATTGTAATTAGTTTAATATTTATTATAGTTCCAAATGATGTCGGAGTTACGGCATTACCAAGTCTCCCCAAAAAAAAAGTTCATGAATATAAATTTCATTTATCCAAAATAGAGTTAGCACCTGATGGCTTTACAAAATTAGTTTCTGCGGTTAACGGACAATATCCCGGTCCTCTCATTGAAGCAAATAAAGGAGATCGATTAATTATTCATGTAGAAAATTGTCTTGGAGAACCAACCGCAATACATTGGCATGGAATGTTTCAGCACGGAACTCCTTGGTTTGATGGTGTGGTAGGGCAAACTCAATACGTTATTCCCGATAAATGTAATTTTACTTATGATTTTACAGTAGATCATCAAAGTGGAAGTTATTGGTAGTAAGTATTATTAATCATTATTTAACATTAAATTATTACTTTTGAACGGAGCGAGTAAATTTCGAATTAATAAAATTTTAAATATAAATATAAATAAATATATATATATATTTTAAAAGTCATTCCCATCATAGAGGTCAATATATGGATGGAATTTTAGGGGCTCTCATAATTTATGATGATTATGATAAAATTCTTTATGGCTATGATGAAGATGTGATCGTAATTATTACGGATTGGTATCACAGCAATGCCGCAGAATTATTTAAGTGGTTCTTGTCACCAGCTAGTAAAGGAGCCGAGGTTTGTCAAATTTATCATTTTTATTCCTTTATTAATAATATTTTTATTTGTGAATGGATAAAATGATTAAAAACTAACAATATTTTAAATTGATTAAAGCCCATCCCAAATAATGCATTGATAAATGGAAAAAACAATTATAATTGTGACTGGGCTCCTAAAGGATCGAAATGTGTAAATAATGCTGAATTGGCAAAATTCGTATTTAAGAAGGATTGCAAATATCGATTGAGAATAATTAATACAAGGTAAAGTAATAAATAATTTTAATGATAATAATAATTTAATAATAATAATAATAATTTAATCATTAATTTAAATAATTTAAAAATAATGATTTTAATAATAATATTTTAATAATATTTCAGTGGTTTTTCTTCATTTACATTTTCGATCGATAAACATGACTTCGATGTAATAGAAGTTGAAGGAACTAAAACCGTACCATATCGAATTAATCAATTACCAATAAATGTTGCCCAACGATATTCAGTTCTCGTTGATGCTAATCAACTGATTTCAAATTATTGGATGCGAATTAAGTTTCAACAAGAATGTTTACCCGATGAATTTGCATATAATCTTACCATAGATAATAAAGCTATTATACATTATGAAGAAGCAAGTCATGAACATCCCACTACTTCTCCTTGGACCGATAAAATTGAAGAATGTATAGATTTAGATCAAAATAAATTAAAACCTTTAGTTCCTTGCCCCCCTAAAAAATGTGATAAAAGACTCGTTTATATAGTTGAATTTGAAGAAGATTCTAATGGAGTTAATAGACCTTTTGTGAATGGTTCTTCATATGTATCTGATGATGAATATCCAACCTTGAAAAAAGTATTTGACGGTGTTACAGTATTTGAAAAATCTGAAAATATTTATCAACTTCATAAAAAAGGTGAAGTTATTGATGTAGTGTTTATAAGTAAGTATTATTGTTATTGTTATTTGTTGATGCACGGAATTAAAAAAAAATATATATAATTTAATTCTTTAATGTTTATAATTATATTTGATTTATAGATAAAGATGATGGAGAACATCCATTCCATTTGGTAAGCTAAAACTTGCTTTGAGTGATCATTTATTTAATTAGTAATCTCAAATAATATACAAATATAATAATAATTTATTTTAATTATTTTAAAGCATGGACATGCATTTTGGATTCTGGGATGGGGTAAAAAGGATGAAAAACTCGAGTATGACAAATTGAATACTATTAATCCTATTCAAAGAGATACAACAACAATGCCTGCTGACGGGTAATTATAATTTTATTTATTTTATATTACAATCTACCCCCTCATAGGCACATCCCTCGGGACCAAAAATAAAAAGTGTGATTATAGTGAAAAGTGAATTTTATATAGTATTACTAAGTATTGGTTCTAAAGGGGGTGTGACTATAAAAATCCTGTAATTATAGAAGGGTTTTTTACATAGCATAATAGTTATTGGTCTTTACAAAAGGTGTGCTTATAACGGGGATTTATATGATGTGATTATACAGGAGGTGTCTATAGAGAGGGTCGACTGTACATAATTTTAATATATAAACAAATTTTCTAATTATATTATAATTATATTTATATAATTTAGTTGGATCGTTTTAAGGTTTGTTGCAGATAACCCTGGTATTTGGGCTTGTCACTGTCACATGGAGGTAAGGTCACATTAAGTTTATTTATCAAAATTATTGATTCTCAGTGAAAAATAATATTAATATGATTAATTTATGAACTTATATAGTGGCATCTTGGAGCTGGTTTATTGGTTCAATTTGTAGAATTACCTGAAATTATTAAAACTCTTAATCCTCCAAAATCCTGGTATGATTTGTCCCCTAAATAGTATATCTATCCTAACCATTGTTCATGTAAAATTATAACATAAAAGATGTATTTTATTAAACTTGTATTTTATTAAACTAAATAAAATTTTGTATTATTATGACCTTTAATTTGTCAAGTACATAGAAGTGAATTTATAAATTTTTATTTTGTTTTTTTATCTTAAACTCAAAAGAATATTTTATTTTATAATGATGCTAAAAATTAAAAGTATAGAAAAAAAAATAATTCATTTATCGAAATAATATTTCCAGATATGATCGCGAGATGCGTCATTTTACTTTTCAGTTATCTTGTGGAATTTTTTATAACTTGTTTCTTTATATATAACTGTATATACATAATTGATAGAATAATATTAAATCATTATCTTTACATCGATTTTGGATGCTACCATTTCTAAAAAATGGTCGTTTGAAATATATAATATAAATTTAGAGGAATTTGAGAAGTGGAGTCCACCTTCATTCGTATTTTCCAATGAGAATTATTTAAAGATGCTTAATGTGCAAATATTAATTTAATTTTAATTTACAATATTAAATTTATATTATTTAAATATTTACTTTATTTAATCTAAATATATAAATAGATATAGTTTGTGGTATTTTTTAATAAATCAAATATATTTTTTAATTCACATTTCGTTTTATCCTTATTTTATATGTCAATATCAAATATTAACATTATTAATTCAATAAATTCTTTATTTTAGGATTCTTATAATCTTCTAGATGGAACAAAAATAATACATAAATTTAAATTTAATGTTTGGGAAAGTTTACATAAAGGGTATTTTTACAGTAATTCTTTAGAATTTTATTTAACTTTTTATTAAATTTTTTATTAATTTTGAAAATATTTTATAAAATCAAAATAATCATTGAACTTTTTATACATTGGAGAATTGGTTTGGTGAAATCTTTGATGAGACTAGCAGGTTGTATTTTTTTTATTTATAAAAACAATAATTTAGGTTTTAAGATACAAAACAAAATTAAAATTCAATAGATTAAAACAAAGCAATTGATATAAAGATTATAAATAGAAAAATTAAGGAAGATCTTTTATTAGCAAGATTTTTTTTCCTGTTATATCCATCTGGATTAAAGAACATTATATTATTCATATACGATAATAAATTATATGTGACTGTGTACGTGTCAAAAATAAAAACTTCCAATTTGTTTTTTGCATTTTTTTTTTCTTTTAGAGATAAAGAAATTATGGTTTGTTTACGGAAAGGGTATGCATTATTAAAAGAATTTTTTCTTATCTTAGATTATTTATTGTTCATTATGAACGCTTAACGATCGCTTGAACTGATAATTTGTCATTTTTTGAACATCGAAACTAGAATATTAATAACCATTTTTTATATTTTATAACGATAATATTTTTTTATTGCACTATTAAATATATTCCAATTTGAATGGTTTTATTCTTTATCTAATAAACATTTCTGTTCGTTTTTACGGTTTTGTTTTATTTAATATTATAGATGAAATATTATTATTTTTTTTTTTAATATATTTTATTTTACCAACTGCAATTGAAATTTGAACAACTCTGCCTCATGAAATGAGGTTCACTATTATCTGAACGAATTTGTTTTGTATTTATCGTACCAGGTATTTATATTAGAAAAGAATATTTTAATTTTGTTTTAATGCATTTTCATCAAGCGAAATTCAGATTGATCGTAAAAGTAAGTTTTTCTTAATGAATATTAAATATTATAAATCAAATACATACATATATAATGAGTTATTTCTCAAGGAGATTAAATTCTTATTAATTTCAATTGTTTAATAATCTGAAAATAAATACTTTGTATACATAATTTAAGGCGAGGCTAGTATGTTTTAGCAGATATATTTAATAAAATATAATGAAATTACGAAACACCCAATAAATTACAAAAAAATGTGAAACCGACGATCAAAAAGATTAAAATTATCATTTTCAGTTGATAACTCATCGCCAGTATTGCATGCATGTATCTTTTTATGCTGCGTAAATCCATTTTTAGAATTTCTTGGTGGTATATATTGTTTATCAATAATACTCTCACGTTGTAAGATCAGGCAATCAGTCGATCCAAACCTGCTTACTAACAATCACGACTTGTGTAACTACGTGGTAAAAGTATCTTTATTACTGCTTGCACACTACCAAAACTGAACAGACTTTTGATGTAACTTGCCAAGAAATAAAAGAATAGTTTATTAAATTTTATTAAAGTTTAATATCGGATATAACGAAAGCAATATATTACTGCTTTGGCGTATCTTATCACTTTTGTTATTCCGCTACACTAAATTATTTATTATTATTGAAATTATTACAAAAATATAAAAGAAATAAAAGAGAATAACAATAGCGATATATTACTGCTTTGGCGTATCTTATCGCTTCGCTAGTCCCGCGACTATATTATTTATTATTATTAAAAAGTATTACGAATGAAAAGTAAAAATAAAACTAAATTAAATGTTCAAAATATTTAAGTAAAAATAACACTAAAATTAAAATTGTTCGTAAAATATTTTTATTTTTGTTCTTGTTTTTTCTCTTGTTTTTCTTCCTTACCTGCAGCTATTTTATATCTTACCCTTTATTTAACTTCTATCAAAAATTAATTTAAAAGGACAATTTAAAGAATAATTAGAAAAAATAGTTAAGGAATAATTTAAAGAATAGTTAGAAAAAATAATTTATAACTGTTTTAACTTCATTGATTAAATTTCTAAAATGGGTTTATGGATAATAAGGAGTATAATAATTATATTGTGAATATTTTTGTATACATTTATTAAATTTTAGTTTATATTTAAGGTTCTTTACCACTAAATTTTTTATCAATGTTTTCAAATGTTTTCACAATATGTCATAAATATTATTAATTTTAACTACAAAACACTTTTCTTTTAAGGTTTATGACTGTATAAAGTATATTTCCCCAAGGATTATTTGACTTTCTGATCTACAAAGATTATTGGTACGAAAATTGATACGAAAATAGAACTTCGTAACATACCAATCTTCCATACCAATTTTCAATCTTCATTATTAATTTTTTCGAACCAACCAATTTTCGTACCAATTTACTTATCAATTTTCTTAAGAGTTGCCAGTACAACCAACTTTATTTTCCTAATTTTGCCGTAAAATATATAATTGATATCATATATTAGATACCATTAAATAATATCATTTCTGCATTTAATATATTTATTATTTAAATATTTAATCCCTGGTTGAACAATATAACCAAAACCAAATTATTATAATGTGTTGTGGAAATAACAAATAAAAAATTATAAAATAATAAAAAAAATTATTCAAAAAATATACAAATTTAAAGAAAATTAAGAAAATAGAGAAGTTAGAAGAAATAGAAAACTCAATAAAATGTGTAGGTAATGTGTAGGTGAGTAATATAATAATACATCAGTGATTTTTAATAATAAAAATTATTATTTAGTGGTAATTTATTTTTTTTTCATTCATAAAATAAATATGACCCCACAGATTTTATCATCATTTTATATTCTTTTTATTATCTTTATTATTTATTTCTTTATTTGATTTATTTATTTATTGTTTTATTTTTAATTATTAATTAGTCATTAATTATTATCGGATATTATTCATTAAAATGAAAAGTCTTGTGTAACTCATTGTGAAATTTGCATTTAAACATCAAATCAATTGGTTCCAAAAGATTTTGAGATGTTCGAAAGATTCGAAAAACTTAGAGATACAAGAAATATTTTAAAATATTTGGTGCGTACATAACATAGACATGGTATCTATGTATATATTTATACATGATGTATATATATATATGGTGTATATATAAATGTCTCCCGGTTTATTATTTTTTTTTTAAGTTTCAACGCTTTCTTCTCCTTTTTATTCATTAATGTAGTATAAATATTTCTTTTCGCTTATTTTTAATTTTTTTTTAAAAAAAAAAAAAAAAATTTTAAATTTAAATTTAAATTATATTTAGTTAAATATTTTAATTTATATATTTATATATATATATTTATATATATTTCATTCTTTTCATATATTTCATATCCAAATTTTTTTTTTTCCGAAAAAAAGAATAATAAAACGAGAATTAAAAATAATAAGAATAATAAGAATAATAAGAATAATAATTATGATAGCCGAAATTGTTGTATTTTCAGTAACCACTATAGTAGCATTAACATGTACGGTCGTTATGGGATATCAAACTTATCTTGTACCTAATAAATTACGAATAACTTGGTAAATTTAATTATTATATATTTTATATTTGGATGTTGTTTTATTACCCCGAATAATAATGCAGGCACTGCATGCATTCCGACGAATAATTATTATTAGCATTTATTAACTTTTTTTTTTATTATTATTTCCTAATTAGTTTATTCTGCGTGCCTTTACATTTATCATTATTGTTACTTGGAATTACAAGAGTATTTTTTGATATTCCTGAACTTAAGTGGTATAATAATTCTTATTTGTAAGTACTGAATTCCTTTAAATTATTTTTAATTATTCCTAATTTTATTCTTAATTGTTAAATATTAAAAAAGTCAATCTTTTTTTTATTGATAGATTACTCACTTCAATATATTCATCAGCACTAGTAATATGCATAATGGATATAGGAAAAACGTAATATATTTATATTTGTAATAATTATATTTATTATCTTTATTCATTAATAATAATTTATCTAATATATCTATTTTATATTTTTATTCATTAGTAAATTTTATCCCAAGGATGATTATAATACTTCAATATATAAGGCAGCAATAATATTTCTATTTGCGGGAAATCTTTGTTGTATAAGTTCATTTGTATTGATTATGTTGGAAGGTGATCAATTATTAATAACTTTAGGATTTAGTATAACGGTTATATTCTTTGTGATTTCGGGATGTCTCGCATTTGTTTATTCATTTGCACCAATATTTTTGACTATTAAATATAAACCAAAAAATCGTACTCTTATTAATATTAATAATAATAATTATAATAAGAAGAATAATAACAGAAGTAATTTTAAAAAAAAACAACTAAATCCCTTAAACGCGGCAGTTGGTTTTTATTATATAATATTATTAGGAACCGTTGCAGTATTAGCTATAGCGTGTCATATAGTACTTCAGGTATTAGGTGGACCTGCTAGTTTTGCTTGGCAAGTGGGAACTTGTGCAGACGTGTTAATAAGATTTGGGGTTATTACGATAGTAGGAATGCCACCTCCAAAAAAGTTATTAAAGTTTATAAAAAATAAATTATATGGAATGAATGCTCTTAATACTTCAATAAGAGAAAGAGGTGTAATAAGTAGTGGAATTGTTGAACTTGAAAGATGTCATTATAATAGTTATAGAGGAATTAGTGGTATTGGTGGGGGAGGTTGTTATAATGGAATTAGTGGGGGAGGAGGAATCAGTGGTGGTAGTGTATGGCAGACTACATCACCCTCATAAATGTCTTAAATCACATTTTTCCTTTTTTTTTTTTTAACTCATTTATATATATATATATTATTTTTTTTAACTTAATTAGAATTTTTTTTTTTTTTTTTTTAAAAAAAAAACTCATTTAGAATTAAAATTGTATATTATAATTACCTATATTATCTGTATTATCTTACATTGTTTATTACTATTTACTGAATACGAATGAAAATATTTTAAGAAATTAATTTTTTTCATTCATTCAAACAGAAATTATTATCTATTTAAAATAGGTAATAATTTCTTAAAATATATTCACTCGTAGATAGTAGATAGTTGTAAATAATTATAGTTTTTTATATTTAATTATGAATTCGAAACTTTCTTTTAATTCTTTTCTTAATTTACTTGATTTTTCAGAAGAAAGAATACAGAACCAATCAAAATATCATATCAAAAAGAAAAAACAAATTCCGTAATTATGCCAATTTGACTATTGCATTTTTATTATCAAAATAAAATACAAAAGATTTATAAATATATTCTTAGAAATAAAAAACAATAATTTAATACTTTTGATTAAGACTTAATAGTAACAAGTTATTGGGAAAAAAATGTTATATAAAAACTACAACATGAGAATTAGAAATGATACATCTATATTTATTGCCCACTACGAGAACGAATAACGAGGTGGAGAGTAGATTCTTTCTGAATATTATAATCAGCAAGGCTGTGCGCATCCTCAAGTTGTTTATCAATCGCTGCTGGTCCAAGGAATTCCTTCCTTATCTTGAATTTTACATTTTACATAATCTACAATGTCGGACTAGGGTAATTGGGGTAAACGTTTTTTTCCAGTAATGGACTTTCACGAAAATTTGCATTTTTGTTGTTTTTGTATTATTTTTCTAAAAAAAATTCGTTCGACATTGAAAAGGTTCTTGTGAGAAAATCCTTATTTATAGTTAAAAATAATTCCTAGTTTTTTAAAATTACAAGATAATTTGAGATTATACAAGAATAAATAAAAATGAAGTTAGTAAAAGAGTTTTTATTTTTTATGACGTTATTGTGCAAAATACATTAAAATTAGTAGTAGTTCAAAGAAAATAATAAGTTTTTGCTTTTGTTTATTTATTAAGATTTAAGTATTGGAAATCTTATTATTATTATTATTAAATGAAATTACATTTTCAATTGTTTATTTCTTCGTTAAATGGTAACATCGACAACATTTTAGGAATTTTGTGCATTTGAAATTTTTATTTTATAAACAGTAAAAATATTTTTATTCTAATTTATTGACAAATAAAAATTTTCCTATTGTATTTGAATTTCTTTATATACTTAAGATTATTTATTAATCTTATATTATATATAATATATAAATCATATAAACCATATAAATCATATAAATAAATCCCCATCAATTAATTACTAATTTAAATATATATAAAAAAGACATTGATACAAATTCCTTTTACATGAAGTACATGACCTTTTGTAAATTAGATCATAGGATGCTGCAGTAACATCGGTTTCTTCCTCTGGACTCTCTTCACTCCAATTACACTTTTCAAATGGAATCAAGCTCATGGACATACTAAATGTGCATAATAGACAGGTGGAACTATTGAGACTAAACAAATATATCATGCATATATATAACACAAATTATACAAAAGTGCTTGAAAACAATCAGGCATGAATCAATTTTTATTCATTATGATGTGATAATGCATTATAAGTGAATGTCAAAAACCATTCAAAGATAAAAATTAATTGTATCTCCTGTAAGAATCAATAGCTATTTCATCAACAAATGATTATTGTTTTAAAATTTTTATCTGTTCAAACTTCAACTACTTCAATTTTGATTATATAGGTCTGAGCTTTTTACAAGAGATGTATATTTACCTTTGAGGTTAATGCTATTTTTAATATTTATTTGTAAAAAGTTATATGTAATAATCATCGTGATTTACGCGATTTTCTACTAAGGTATTTCTATGACAGATTTAAAGTCCTGGTTCTTGGTACAAGAAAATATGTGTTTTATTCCTGTAGCATTGAAATTCACAGAGATATTCGCGTTTAAATTTGAAAATTTCCGGCAGAATTTACGGAAAAGTTATGGATAAATTTTTCGCGGACGTTCAACTTCGAACGCGAATATCTCTGTGAATATCACTGCTATAGGAATAAAACACATATTATCTTGTAACCAAGAACCAGGGCTTTCGATCTGTCATAGAAATACCTTAGTAGAAAATCGCTTTCTGTCGCGTAAATCACGGTCGAAGTCAAAAAAATTGATTTTTTTGGCCGTAGGTATGTGATTATCCCAGACTTTTATGCCTTGTGAAGAAATTGGATAATTTCAAGATATATGAAGATCGATCCATTCAGGAAAATTTTTGATGCACTTCAAGAGCTTCAAGAACTGGGTTTTATTCTTTAACTGTAATTATTCAATATCTGTATTTAATATATAACCTTTTAATAAGAGAAATTTTAACAAATGGATATAAATCGGGACTTCAACGAGATCTATACCTTCTTTTTGTATAACTCCCATTTTTTTTTATCACACTTTCTTTGTGAATCTAAGTCAACTTGACCATTTGGATAAAAATGCTTCGGAACTAACTGATAGTGTTAAATTCCCTGGAATTCAATTTTCAATTTTAGTTCTTCATTGAAACCATCGAGTCGTAATTTTCCAAAAATGGGACTGAATATGTGAGAATTTCTTGTCTAATAAATTTTCAAATATATATCTTATATTTCTCTCAGCTATATGATAGCAAAGCGGACACTATTTGAATTTCTTAACAATTAATGAGTATAGATACTCAAACTGATATTTCCTATTTTTACATACTTCTTGATAATTAATTCAGCTAGTTTTTTTGAGACATTGTCCACCACATTTCTCAGCATATATGCAAGCTTGATCTTTTTTTAAAACTCGAATAAAATGTATAAATCTTGTAGAGTAGTATTTGCACATAAATTCATTGGGTGGATACACAATTTTTCTGGCTCCTCGATTATCTGGAGTTCCTCAAATTTAAAGGGTCTTTTTAAATTCTGTCCCATTAAATATACAGTAAGATTCAATAGGCTCATCCTTAAGGTAATATAAATACTGGTTTTTTCTGATAACAACTCTTTTAATCCTATATATGCGTAATGACCAGTATGGATTGGTTGCTCTGTGTTTATGTTCCTTCTCAAGCTTGCCAGGTTTTAAAAGGTAGTATTATCTTTTCATTAATACCAATTGCTCTCTTGACTTTTTTAGATGGTTTTGATTCAACTTCAATTAATAACATAGCTTGTATTGGAGACATTCTAATGAGGTGGATTTTACTATTATTCATGAAATCAATAACTTTTTACAAAATTTTATTCCAAATTTTTGAGTATTTTTTATTTATTTATTTGACCTTCAATAACATAATGAATTTATAAATTAATTTTTATAATATTTTTCTTAAATGCTTTAATCAAAGCCATAAAGATCGATAACATATATAGCAACATTATATTTTATCATTCTTCGAGCATTATCAATATTGATCATATGAGAAGAAGGATCTCTATATATCTCTTCGTTTCGATAACTTCTAAACTATTTCTTGAAGTAAGTGAACGTTCAGCCTTGAAATGTGTGGCAGCATCAATAACCAGTACAGCTATTTTGATCATATTACACTGATGATGAACTTTGTTAGGAATTTTTATCTTAGAAAAGCTTTACATTTTTGTGATTGCTAATAAATATTGATTTTTCAACCATTTTGCAATGTCCCGTAGTCGAAATTTTCATATTCTTCTTCTTTACAAGTTTTGTGTAACGCTTTTACGTTTAGATAGAATTCAGTACAAAATACGAAGGAAGTTTTCATTTTTATTTACATGTTAACTTTACTATTATTAATAATTATTAGTTATTAATTACTATTATTAGCCATTAATTATTATTATTATAATTTATTAAATATTATTATTGTTATTACGAATTTAAAACTCATTAAAGATACTATCAAAACAATTCTCTCATCAAATAACTTTTTCCTTAATTTATTAAACTGGAAAATTAATTTTTAGTTGAATCTTCATCTTTACAAGAAATTAAAAATGGATTAAATATTAAAATTAGTTTCACGAAATTTGATTGTTGAAATTTGAAATAAAAAAAAAAAGGTATATGTTCATTTATAAAGCAGGAATCAGTAATTCACAATCTCTTAACTTTCTTCGTAATTTTTCGTCAATCTCACGAAAAATAGTAATTTTTAATCTTTTCAATTTATGTCAAATATAGATTCCTCTTTCTCTCGAACAGGAAAATAACAATAATATTAATATTATTATTTCCCATTATGTTCATGTCATTGTCGTTAAGTAGATCTCTTCAAAAACAATATCAAACAATGCAAAGTTGTTTTTTTGGCGTCAAATAATGCATGACATGAATGGAGAATTGGTATAATTTGTATAATTTGGTATAATAATGATAATTACTATAAATAAAATTCCAAATTCATTCTTTCTTTACCTTTTCTTTTTCTCTTTCTCTTTTCTTTTTTCTCTTTTCTTTTTTTTTGAATTTGTATTATTTATATTTTATCCTTTTTTTTTTTTTTTTATAAATTATCTGATATTTAAATTTCGTAAATTATATAACATAAAAATATTATATAAATTATTGTAAAATTAAATCCAATTAAAATATAAAATTAATGAATGTATCGATTACATAATGAACATTATAAAAATTATAAAAATTATAGATATATTTATACTTTTCATTATTATCACATGGAATTATTCACCGACATTATCTTTAACGATATATACAAATCAAGAAGAATCTGATAATAATAATAGTAGTAGTTATTTGTTTTTAGTAAATGTACATTCTTCTTCTTTTTCTTCATCATCACCATCACCATCATTATCTTTTTCTTCCAATAATAACAACGACAATAATAATAATAATAACATTGGTAATAATGACACAATAATATTACAATTTATCCAAAAATTTCCTGATAAACCATGCGCCGAATCAAGAGCAATAATGAGATATTTCGAAACAAATGATGGAAAAACGATAATAATAGAAAATGATATTCAATATGGTTTTTCTCAAGTAAATTTTTGTCCGATGAGTAAGATTGAAATTTATCCATTGACGATGAAAAGATTTAATTTAGTTATTTATTTGGAGGAGACGTCGAATTCGACGTCTGATTCGTGGGTACAATTTTCGGCGATGATAGTTGGATGGGATGGAATAGTTTACAAAAGGTATTTTTTTTAAAAAAAAAAATTATTGAATTAAAATAAATATTCAAAAAATGCTTATTATTTATTATTTATTTATTATATTAGAGATTTTTCTCCTCTAAGTGTTCCATTCTTAACCAGTGAATTAGAATTAATAACTACAAGAATAGTTTCGAATGATAACAATTTTCTATGGACATTACGATTCAACAATTCTAATTCAATTAATTGGGTTAGATTTAATTCATTGTAAGCAAATGACTATTTAATTTATTTAATTAATTTAATTTATTTAATTTATTTAATTAATTTTTAATTTAATTTGATTTATTCTTTGTAGATTAGTTTTAAATACCACACTAGATTTTAATTCTCCACCAAATATTTCAATAAATGGAACTGGAACTTTTTCATTACCCAATAGTGATAGTAATAATAATAATAATAATAATAATAATAATAATAATAATAGTCAAATAACTTTACTAAATTACACCACATTTTCAACAATTGATAATAATTTTGGTATTACATTATCAGCTTTATCACTTAATACAACGACACCAGCAGCATTTGTGGCGTTTTTAATAAAAGACAATAATGAATTTAATTATCCATTTCCAATTTATCAAACCACAACAACTTTATCATTATTAGAAATAAATGATTGTGGAATAGAATCATTTGAAGGATCAGGTTTTAAATGTATTTTGACTGGAAAAGAATTAATAACTTTCAATGATACTAATAATAATAATATTACTACTACTAATAATGTATTTCATGTTACTGTAAAATTCTTAATTACGGGATTGGTATTTAAAGTTGATGAATTACAACCGAATATTACAAGTATTTTAATTAGTAATGATGATGATAATAATAATAATAATAATAGTGGTGATAATAGCACTAGTAGTAGTTTAAGGGTTAGTGTAATTGATATAAAATTTAATCCATTATATTATGGAGGATTTTTATTAAGAATATTTACAAATATTGGAATTATAGGTCAAATTTTTGATTCTAAAGATAATTTTAATTCGGAATGGGATATACCAATAAATTTTACTATTGCTAATTTAACTACC
This sequence comes from Diversispora eburnea, assembly GCA_910592015.1. NCBI lineage: Eukaryota > Fungi > Glomeromycota > Glomeromycetes > Diversisporales > Diversisporaceae > Diversispora > Diversispora eburnea. The sequence continues at coordinate 41,499 of CAJVPK010000118.1, read as the reverse complement.
AACGCGATTTCGAATACGACTGAAAATTCAAATTCAGGGGGATTTGGAATATTTATAAATAATACTGTATTTTTGGTTCAGAGTAATGAGAATAATGAGAATGGTTCAGTTTGGTCAATTATTTCGACTGATTTACCGAAAGTTTTTGATGGTAAGTTATATTTTTTATTCTATCATCTCTTCTATCATCCATTCCATTCTATCATCCATTCCATTCTATCATCTCTTCTATCATCCATTCCATTCTATCATCTCTATTCTATCATCTATTCTACTATCTCTTACATAATCTCTTATATCACCTCTTATATTATCTCTCATATTATATCTAATATATTATCTCTCATATTATATCTAATATATTATCTCTCATATTATATCTAATATATTATCTCTCATATTATATCTAATATATTATCTATCATATTATATCTAATATATTATCTCATATTATATTAGATGAAGGTTTCATAAGTCCAAACATCTTTACATCATCTTTACCGAATAATGTTCAAGTCCCATTAGGAACAACATCATTCACAATAACATTCTTAAAACCGATAATTATTTCTGTGGGAAATATTACAATATATCAGATAAATTCTAATAATAACAATAATAATAGTAATGGAGATATATTAAGACAATCATTCTCGGCAAATTCAGAATTTGTTTCATTAGGAATAAATAATCTTGAATTAAGAATAACAGTCTTGGAGAGTACATTTAATCAACCATCTAGTAAATATTATATAACATTTGATGATAATTTTGTTAGATCAAAATTAACTAACAACGCAATTGTTGGAGTTTCACCTAGATTTTGGATATTGAATACACGTAAGATTATTTTTTATTTATTATTTATCATTTATTTATTTCTAATATTTCTAATATTTCTAATATTTCTAATCTTTCTAATAACTAATAATAATAATATAATAATTATATAATAATAATTAATAATATAATTTATTATAGCTGAGTCTAATGATACATTTACTGGTAAGAATGATATTAATAATAATTTATAATATAAATGATTAATAAATATAATTTAATAACATATTCTTATTATTATTTTAAGATACCACAATAACCGGATTTATTCGTCTTTCCGAATCGAGAACTTCACTTTTTACTAATCTTTCTAAATCAGATCAAACATTATTCGTTGATCAATTAATTTCACAAATTTCCATGATCCTTCCCATTTCTTTAACTCGTATATTTGGTTCTACTAAATTTCGATTTGAAACAAAAGTTACCACTAAACAATTACTTTTACCTATAACCATATCATCAACATCAACGATTGAAAATGTTACATCCGAAAGAAGTGTTATAAATGTTGCAAAGAATTTAGATACATTAATTAGGAATAAACGAATTACGGCTTTAAGCTTTTTGGATAAATTGGAAGATGTTGATGAAGGATTTGGGTATAGATGGGAAGGTAAATTATTATTTTATATTATTTATATCATTATTGTTAAATTATCTTTTATTTTATATTTATTTATATTTAAATTATCAACTATTATTTTATATTATTATTATTATTATTATTATTATTTATTATTATTATTTATTATTATTATTATTACTTCAATAGTAAAAGAGAAAATCAATTATAAACTAGCAACAGTGGGTATAGCATTATCTATATTAGCAATTTCTATTATTTTGTTTTTCATGACTAGAAAAGATTCAGAAGAGGTAAAAAATATAATTCGTATTTATTATTATATTAATTGTTATATTAATTGTTATATTAATTATTATATTAATTGTTATATTAATTATTATATTAATTATTATATTATTATTGTTATATAGGGAAGAGGTTGGATTATACTTAAATTATTCATTATATTAGTTGATTTTGTATTTGATCTACTATTTGTTATATATCATGGAAGAGATGTTCAATGGTTACATGGTCCAAGGTAAATTAACAAATTACTTAATAATAATTACTTAATAATAATTAATTATATCTATTTATTATATATTTATTATATATATTTATTATATATTTATTATATATTTATTATATTTATTATATTTATTATATTTTTTAGCATTTTATTTATTTCACTTCCTATATCATTATGCGTCACATCATCTCTTTTAATCTTAGTTCATGAAATTAATGAAAATCAATTCTTCTATCATTATTTTCAAAATCATAATATTTTATCTATTTTGGTTACTTTATTTTCTTTTATCGATTTATCATTTTTTGAATTATTGGATTCTAAAATTTTTGGACAAAACAAATTTTGGAGTTGTTTATTCCGAACCGGTAGAATATTGTTTATTTTGGAAAAGTGTTGTATTGTTTTTTGTTAGAGATTTAGGGCAATGGATTATACAGGCAAGTATTATTATATTTGTATATTGATTATTAATAATATTTAATTTATTATTAATTATTAATATTTAATATTTATTTTATTATTGATTATTTATTATTGATTATTAATATTTATTATTTATTTATTATTGATTATTAATATCATTATTATCCTTTATAATTATTATTTATTTTATTATTTATTTATTATTATTCATTCATTTATTCTTATTAACAGATATTATACAAAAGAACCATAATAGAGTATAACGTAATTCCATTTTTCACATTGGTTCTTTCAACGTTGATCATTGCATCACATTTAATAGAATGGATTTATGTTACATTCTTTAAAAATGATAAAAAAGAGAAATTCGAAATTACTGAAGAAGATTTTTAATTCTGTACTGTATTATTATTATTATTATTATTATTATTATTGTATTATTATGTATTATTATTGTTGTTGTTGTATTATTTATTGTTTTGCAAAGTAGAAAAAAAGTAAAAAAGGTAACAATAGATATCAGATATTATTAAATAAATATTTTGTTTATATAAATTCTTTCTTTGTGTTTCTTTTTCTCGTTTTGGTATTATTGAAAATATTTGAATGAGACTTTATTTGGAAATTACTTATTTAGAACATAAGATAAAATTACGTAATAAATATTCGATAAATTTATTCATGTTTATTTATTATATTCAATTATAAATAATTAAAGTTTAAATTTAAAGTTAATTAATATTAAAGTTAATTTAACTCGTTATAAGTATAATATGTCAAATATAATAATATAGTATACAAAGTTAAAAAAAATTTGTTTAGAAACACTGGATATTTGAATATTTTGTTAAAGTTTTTTATCTTTCTCATTTTCGAAAATTTACATTTTATATCATTTTACATTCTAATTCTCCATTTTTTACTCTCTCCACTTCCACATCATCACGTTTCATTTCTTTACTCACATCCTCCCCCATATAGTTATTATTAAAACACTCGATTGGATCAAACGTAGGACGAGTTTGTGATCCCGTGATTAATTATATACATTTTATACATACAAGTTATATGTTTTAAATTTATATTTGTTAAATTGTAACAATTTTAAATTTTAAAATACCAATTAAGTAGAAATTTGCGTAAATTTGTTTGTTATTATTATTATTTAACAATCCAATTAAAACCTTGAAATTTATAAAACGAAAAAAACAATTGATAACTCATGAGAATATTTTTTTGCAGTTTTTTTCATTCACATGGGATTAAATTATTATGTGATAGGTCTTTTCCGTATGCTAGTAATAGATTCGATGTTTAACGGTTGTGATTATATTATTACATAAAAAACTTGATTTATCAAAAATTTCCGGACTGTTTTATGTATAACCCATGATGGTAACTCCGTGAATAATGAATATTTTTATAAGTTTTAAGCTTTTTTTTTTAAGTTTCGGGATTTTTTTTTTTTTTAAAAAAAAAACTTATTTAAAATTTCCCCAAACATAAATTTATATAAATACATAACGATATATAAATATATACATCATATGCGTATTTCCTTTCATTCATTCATTCAATATTGTTATTAAATTATTTTACATTATGGGCATTAACCAATCATTACAAGTGAAAATAAAGAAAGCAAAAAGTTCCAAATTTTTAAATTCTTGTTATAAAAATCGTAGTCCTCATAGTACTCTTGTAAATACTCCAATCACCTCGGCGGCAACGATAAAAACAACCAAAAATTTTAATTTTAATGATAATTTAATAAATAATAAAGGAGTCGAAGAAGAAGAAGATGATGATGAAGATGTATTTAGTAATAAATTTCAAAATAATAAATCTGAGTTATGGGAATCATATTTTTCTTCACCAATTAGTACTATATTGAAATTGGGTGGAATTGAAATTCTTGATGTTGGGTAAATTATTCTTTGATTTATTTATTCTTTTATTCATTCTTTTTATTCATTTTTGTATTTTTTTTTTTTTTTTTTTTTTTTGAAATATTTTAACAATGAAATAATTTTTTTTATCTTTATTTTTTAGATGTGGTTCAGCAGTTTGGTTAATGGAAATGTCAACAATTTATCCTCATTCAAAATTTACTGGCATAGATAAAATCAAACATCATTCGATGCCATCTAATATAAAATTCGTTCAATCTGATATAACCGATATAAATAATAGATTCCCATTTAATGAAAAAATTTTTGATTTCATTCATATTTCAAGTTTCTTCATAACTTTGCCAGAAAAATCTTGCAATATAACAATATTTCCGGAATTATTTAGAATTTTAAAACCTGGTGGATGGTTAGAAGTTTGTGAATATGATGGAAATTTATTACCTAATTTTGGTCCAATTACTAAATATTTTGTGGATTTATGTATGTTTTTTTTTTCTTCATTTTTAATTTACTTTTAATATTTTTGATAGTTTGGTTTATTAATTTTCCGGGTTTTATGGTTTTTATTAGTGTTTAGCAGTTTATCAAATCAAGGGATTAGTATTGTTTCTACAGGAGAATTGCTCATCAATCTTTTTGAAGAAAACAATTTTAAATTTTATTGTGATTATAAAATAGTAAAACGTGACGAAATAGATTTGGTAAGTTAAAAATAATATTCCCATCTCAATTTTTTTTTTCTCTCTACATTCTTATCTAATTTTTCTTTAATATTTTTTTTTTATCACCAAAAATATATAAACATTAACAATTTTATATGTTTTTTTATATGTTAATATATTTATATTTTAGGCCAAAGCAGCTTTTAAAAATACTTTTATTTCTTTTAAACATATTTTAATAGAATTTACTCCTTTTTCTTCTCAAGAATATTTTGATTTACTAGATGAAGTTGATAAAGAATTTTTTGAATATGATAGTTCCCTTCAGATGGTCAGAATTTATGGTCAAAAGCCAATGAAATTTATGGAAGTATTTTAACTGTTGATTGGTCTATTAAATTTTAGTTTTTAGACTGGATATTTTAGATAAATGTAAAGTTTTTGGATAAAAATTAAATAAAAGAATAAATTTATTTATTTGATAAATCAATTAATTTTATGTAAAAAAATTAAATAACAATAAATTTATTTGTTAATAAATCAATAAATTTATAAATAAAAAAATTTCTTTTTTATCGTGAAACCAGTTAAATAATGAAATTTATTTGTTTCACCTTTTTTAAAGCACGTAATAACCTTAATTCAACTTTTCCTTACTCCTGGGTTGCACATAGCAAATCTTTCTTATCCACAGATTTTTAGTTTCACCTCTAAACAATTTTTTTTTTGCGGATTGTTTTTATTGCTTACATTAGGTTTCACTGACGTTGCATTAAATCGAATTCAAAATTTTCGATTGGTTTAAAATATTTATTGTATAATAAAGTATAAAAAATCGAATGTTTTCTGATTCATTATTTTCAATTTATCTTTTTTCTTTAAAATTCGTGTTTTTTTATCATGGGCAATAGTCAATCTTTTCGTCATAAACGTCATAAACGCAAATTATCTATTTCCCCCTTCTCCTCTTGCTTTTATTCTACTGTAAAAGAAAAGGAAAGCAGTATTTGTCGAGATCCTTTTTTGGAAGGATTGGTCAATTTACTCAATGACAATTATATTTATCGAATAATTGGCAGTGCGACAGAAAAATCTCAATTGTTAAATGAGTTATCTTTTCTATCATGGAAATCCTATTTTTCTTCACCAATAAACACAAATTTAAAATTAGGTGGAATTGAAGTTCTCGAATATGGGTAAGACCTCTCAGAATTCTCGAAAAAAAAAATAATTATAATGAAACAAGCAATTCTTTTACAAAATTTTTAGTTGCGGTTCTGCAGATTGGATAATGACAATGGCTACTCTTTATCCCGAATCAAAATTCACAGGAGTAGATTCCTCACAAATATTTCCAACAAATTGTATGCCTTCAAATGTATCTTTTGTACACATAGATACTTGTAAAGAATTACCATTTGAAAATGATCAATTTGATTATATTTATGTCATGGATTTTTTTGCATTTATTCCAGAAAAAAACATTGAACAATTAAACTTTCCTGAATTAGTTAGAATTTTAAAACCTGGTGGTTGGTTGGAAATATGCGATTGCGATGGAAGAGCATTTAAGAATATGGGTCCGAATTCGAAGCTATTTCTTGATTTATGTAATTTTATTTTTAATATCTTATTCTGATTTATTATAATTAATATTTTTATATATTAAAATTTTTATTTTAATTTTTTTTTTTTTATAATTTAATTTTCTGAAGTATCTATTACTCTAAGAAATTGGGGAATCCGACCTTTATCAGCGATAGAAATTTTATTAAATTGTTACGAAAAACATTTTGATGATTTTCATAGTGAAAGTAAAGTCTTGAAAACGAAAGAAGAATTGGTGAGAAACATAAATACGAATATAATTATTTATAAATTAATAACTTTTTTTTTGACCCTCTATATATATAGGTCTATTCAACTTTCCATCATATTATTTCTCATATTAAACGGCCATTATTGGAATTTACTAGCATAAATTCAGAAAAATTTGATGAAACTTTGGCAAATATAAAAAAAGAATTTCGTGAATGCGACAGTTCAATTGAATTATGTAGATTATATGCTCAAAAGAGTTTGAATTTTATGCATGAAATTTAAATTATTTCTTTACCTTTCTTTTTTAAAAAAAATATTCTTTTTCAATAATATATTTCACAACTTATGTAAGCATTTAAGTTTTTTTCTAGAAATTTAAATGATTTACAATATTATTTAGAGATGTAAAACAATAACACTAATAAGATATTTATAGATAAATGTTTAGATAATCGCATGTGACAAAATGTATATAGCAGAAATGAAATAAACTATGAGCCTTTCTAGCTTAAACGGTAGAGCATGCGACGATTAAATGTCAAGGTGCGAGTTCAATCCCCGCGAAAGGCCACTCAGTTCTGATCTACGTACAAAAATTGACGAGGCGAGTCGACTTGTGTGTATGTAGATCGTGAACTGAGCTAAAGTTTTTTTTTTTTTCTGAAAGATATCTTTTTATCTTGGCTAATTCGCCAGACAAGTCAGTTAGCTCGTTCTTTTTCCTAAAGAACATTCACATGAACAGATGAAACCCTGTATGTCATCACCTTTCAAATATCGATTTTTATTTTAGTAAAATAAACTATATAAATAAATGTAAATGTAAATGCAAAAAAGTCTTAAATTCATTATCTGTATATTATATAAATTCTTCTAATAATTAATAAAGAATATGCAAAAATGTACATTGTTAATAAAGATAAAAAAATACAACTAATCTAATATATGCAAACCTGCATTGTTTTTATATTACATTTCTCTTGTTTCATCCATTGAAATTATTAAAATTATTGAAATTAATATATTATACGATATCATAAATATATTGTCTCCTATTTTTAATTGTATTTTTTTTTCAAAATTTACATCAAATTTCATTATAGTGGTTAATAAAATCCTGTGATAAATCTAGAATTATCACACTGGTCATCGTTTCAGTAGTATTCTCTACATTCGTGTCATTCGTCGATTGTGTTTCTTGACGTTTGAGTTCAAGTGATTCGGGCTGTGAGTAATAACAACACGGCATGAAAAGAGTTGCAGAACGGGTGGTACCAAATACAAGAAATAAGAATGTACCACTATTACATTGAAAAAAAAGGATAAATGAATATAGAGAAGTTGAAAATAAAGTAGGTAGAGAAACTCATGATACTTGCCTTAAAGCTGATGTAAAATCACCAATATGAACTTCTTTATCCAACAAATCATTTGTCTCTTTACTCTTAGATATGGAAATAGTATCAGATACGAGATACGATAACATTAAGAATGTATATAAACTTATGTATGCAGCGACGCGTACCGAATAACCTAAATTAATGGCTGTTTGCCGATTTTTTTTGTTTTTAAAGATACTCCAACGTTTATAAAGGATGTATATTGAGTGACCTGATTTATGAAAGTAAAGAAACAAAAAAATTTTAACAGTTATATAATTGTTTTTTTTTCGCATTATAAAATATTCGAAGATATTAGACATTAAATTCATCAAATACATCAAATATACCTCCAAATCCAAAATTAAATAATATCAATATGCTCATTACAGTCCAATAAACATAATAATTATACCATTTAACTTGTAATTTGCAATACATTGTTGTTTTTACCATTCTTTCATCTCTTGCCATTATTATTATGAATAAAAGATATACTAGCGACCAACCCCAAATCATCGCAGAAATCCACCGCAAAGTAACTTTTTCTAAATTTAAATTGGTTTTTACTATTAAAAACCAGAGATAACAACTAAGTACTGAAGTGAATGTTATTACTGGGTAATGAAAGAACGTTGTGAGTTTGGCTAATATTGAACATAATTCTTCAGAATCTTCAGATTGGATTCGATCCCCAAAAATTACTAATGAAGAAATGGCAAATAATGAATATCCCAGAAGCGAAAGACAGATTTGTATGAGAGTCCATTTTGTAATGAAAGGTTTACTACGAAAGAGATGAATGTTCAATACTAGAATTAGGAAGATACTTGTAAAATGTAATGAGAGGTAAAAGATTTGTGATGGAGTGTAAGTTGGCATAATATTATGGAATACGCAAAAAAAAATATCCAGATCAAATTATATAATAAAAGTAATAGGAGTTTTTTTTTACACTATGATGTTTTATGTTTTTAATATAAAAAATTTTACATCCTATTAAAATTTTGCAGTATTATACCTTTTTTATAAATAAGATTTTTTTTTTTTTTTTTTTTTTTTGAAAATAATGTACTGTGAAAATGATAATTTAGTCCCAAACTTGAAAGACGACAAAAAATTAAAACGATTTTCCTCCAGAAATTTTGTGTTTAATGTAATTTAGAGAGCTTAAATATTTCTATAAAGTGAAAATAAATCAAATAGAACAAATGTCCAAAAAGAACTACATTGTTGCCCAGTTTATTCGTTTAAATCTTTAAATAAGTGATATCTAATGTGACAACATTAATTTTAGGTTATATCATCCGAATGTATTAAATGAAATTGTTGTTGGCTAGTCATTCTCTATATATTCTCCTAATAAGGAAATATCGATTCTTAGCATTACAATACAAAAAGAAAATTAAAAAGAGTTGGTTGGTTGGTTTTCTGGCTGTAGCGTCGTCTTAATGAATTTCCTTTTTGTTTTTGATTTTATAAGCATATTTATTAGTTCTTTTATGTATTTCTTATATTAAATTTTAATTTTATTAATTTTATTTATATTTCTTATGTTTCGGGTGTATACAAATTAGAATTTTCGAATTTTTCTTTGCAGTATGAATTTAATTTTTGTAACTCACAAAACAATAAAAACAATGATTTTTATATTTAACTTTTTCAAATTTCTTCTCTTGGTACTATCAAAGATACAAAACCTATTCATTCAACTTGAAAATTTATTACTTTTGTTTCAATTTCAAATATTCAAGAATTTGAACTTGGATTTTAAGAATCTATTTTGGGGAATTGTTACGGGAATAGTAGAGAATGAAGCTTTAAATGATGATTTTTTCAATAACTTTCACTTTGTATCATGTCATGTCATTGGAGATGGAATGACCTTTTGATGTCTATGGAGCATTCCTAAAAGGATTAAATGAAACACTTCAAATGTAATATCTTTGCGATCTCCATTTCCACTTTATCTACCTCTTGAAGAAAGACTTGATATAAAGGCAAATCTTACAAGTCTTAAGGAAGTTGAACAGGAATTTTTAATTCGTAAATAAGAGTATTGAGTGGGAGATGTACATTCCCAAAGATATCCAGGATTTTCCTACTAATTCTAAAAATGAAGGTTGAATACAGCAATTTTTTTTTTGGGGAATATGCAAAACCACATGAAAAAGGAAATTATATCATAAAATTTATATACAATTGTAAATTGCTAAATTTTTTAAATTTTTGGAAATTAAAAGCTTTTTTAGGAATAAGTTACAAATTTAGGTAAATAACCCAACCTTCAGATAATTGGATACAAAATTTACACAATCACCAGGGCCCACAGTTCTCGTAAAGTATTATGGTATTATGAATCGAATGTTTACGACATATGGCGAAAGGATGTAACAAATATTTTATTTGTTTTCTATATGAATATGAGAATGTTATGTACAATAATAAATTTGTATTCGATAGGTTAACAAGTAGAAATTTGTACACCATATATAATACCATATATAATTGATTAAATATATATATATAGTATATAACATGAAGCGTTACAAAATTAGTTTCAAAAAAAACAAAAAACCGAATGTCTAATTTAAGTGAACTAATTTAGTTAGAATATCATGCACGAGGAGAAATTATAAGGATTTTTTATGAGAATGGGAAAAAGAACAAAAACAAAATATATATTCTGTAACTTACTTTACTGGTTTTACATTCTTTGTGGTACGAAAATATTGAATTAATAAAATTTCTTCTACTTTGCATTTTTAAATTTTTTGTCTTCTATTTTTCATCCTTTGCCAAATTTGTACATATATATATTTTTTTTAATTTACGATACTGTTTGCTTTTTATTTTCAACTCAATATTTTATTTTTGATAAATAATATATATTGAACTTTTTCGTCATAAATAATAATAAAAGGTCATCTTATTATAATAATGCCTACTTTGATTCGTCCTGTCAATAATCTTGAACGTTTTTATCTTATCCTTCAAAATGTTAGTAATTATACTAACGTGGGATTCACTATTCGTTATCGATGGGATGAATTATATCAATTAAATACCACTACAAATTCTGTGAATACAGAACTCGCTAAAAAATCAATTTTGCAAATACTTTATCCTACTTTAACTACCCTTCTCCAAAATCTTCCTAATCTTTCCGTTTGCATTCATAATGCCAATTCAAATAAACCAATATATTTACAATTAGATGAAATTGATTTATCTAGTTTGGTAAAATTTGTTTCGATTTCTTCAGATCAGGATCTAGAGAAATTAATAGAGCATGAACATGATTTAAAATTTAATTTGGAAGACGAATCAAAACCTTTATGGAGAATTGTTGTAGGAATCTATAAATATGGGATAAATAAAACTCCTGGAAGTAGTGGTGAAGATAGTGGCATAGATGGAATGGAAAAGATTAGACGATCAGACTACGATTTTTGTATCTTCTTTTGTTGGCATCATGTAATTGGTGATGGAATGAGTGCTTTTGCTATTCATGGAACTTTCTTAAAAGTATTAAAACAAACCTTTAAAGAATATAATGAAACACCCAAACGAAAGACTCATCAACCTTATTTACCTTCCTCAAAAATTCTCACAAAAAATTTAACCACTAGAATGCATGATCCAATTGAAACATTACACGATCTTCAACCTTCTATTTTATCCCTTATCAAAGAAGGATGTTCAGAATTTTTACTTCCTTCTTTTCTTCAAAAACAATTAAAGGGTCAATATTGGACGGGTGATAAACATCTTAAAAACACTCCTTATTATCAGAATAGAATTAAAATATTTTCTTTACCATCAAGATATTATGAGAAAATTATTTCAGTCATTAAATCTAATCAAACTACTTTTCATTCATTATTTAATACTGCTATACTATTTTCTTCCTATCATCATTTACTTTCCTTTAGTTTTAATGGAGTCAGGGGTAAAAGAATTAGAAATCGTAAACGGAGATCCCCGGCTGCATCTGATAATACTTTAAAAATAATGACACCAGTTTCGGTAAGAAAATATACTTCACCTAATATTCCATGGACAGAAATGGGTAATTTTGTTGGTGAAACAGTGTTTAATTATTCATTCCCTAAGCCATCATTTTCTGAAGCAAGCTCTGCTAATACTTCGACATCAAATTCTGCTCGTAATTCAACATCAACTACATCAACTACCAATTCAAGATATTCCACTTCATCTCGTCTATCAAGTCAATCCACACTCTCCAGACGATCAGCTAGTTCAAGGAAATCACGTAAAATCAAATATAACAAGAATAATAAAATTAGGAACATTAATTTCTGGGAACTTTGTCATACATTTAAATATCAACTAGAAAAATCTATTCCAGAAGCAATTGGGGATATAGGATTGTTAGGATTTTTACCAAAAGATCGTAAATATTTGGAAACCTATTATAAAAATAAAAAAAATTTATATCCTAATGGTAGAGCCTTTTCAATAATGCCATCAAATTTAGGAAAATTTCCAAAATTAGATGAAAATGGAATAATAGATATCCCAATATTTGAGGTTACATCACCGATAATAAATAATGAAAGAAATAGTATTTTATTAGAGAAGTTTGAAGAAAATCGAAATCAATTTTGTAGACGAAGTAGTTTTTATGGACATCGTAAAAGTGGACGAGAAGAATATTATAGTGATTCAATTTATAGTGATAATGGTAGTAATGGAGGTGGAGAAGAATTTAATAATTCTAATGGATGGGAAATAGTAGATATGATATTTTCACAATCAATTTGGAAAGATGGACCAGCGACTATAGTGAATGCAATTACATATGAAAATAAATTTAATATAACTATTTCATATCAAGAAGGTTCAGTGGCGGAAGATAAAATAGAAAGATTTGGAGAAGGAATAATAAAATGTTTAAAAATTTTGGCGGACAAAGGAGACGTGGAGATTCACGATATTATTTTATATTAGAAATATTAGAGAAGTTTTATTGATTTTATTTAATAATTTATATAGATTTAAATATATATTTCTTTGATGTAATTAAATATTGTACCAATAATATAATATACATATTGTTTAAAAATTCTTTTAATTTACACGAAATTTGACTAAATAATAACCATAATGATTATTAATTTGATTTTTATTTTTCAACGCACGCACTTTATATTCGTATTGTGGTCAAAGTTTTGTCACATGAAAGAATATAAAACCCGAGAAGAAGTAAGAAGAAAGGAAGTTTTCGCGTTAACTACGCACAGATTTTGCAATTTATGATTAGTCAGATATTTAAATATTTTTGTTTTTCACAGTAGAAAATGTGGCGTAGCTCTTAACGGCCAAGTTTTATAAGCCAACAAAATATTTATAATTCCTCATTTTAGGCAGAATATTAACAATGATAACGAGTTCTGGATTTGGTAAAAAACAATAAATTAAAATAAATGTAAGTCTTATATGGCTTTTATTTAATGGGAGCCACTAGATGTCAAAGCCACTGCGATGGTTAAATCGGTCATAATATTCCCACATCCCTCTCATTGAGGATCTTGTTTAATCATCTGGCACAAGTCACATTTCAATTCTTCAATCTTCTGTGATAATACAAGAATTTTTTTATATTATAATCGTTAACACATTCAACGTAAAAGTTATTATATGATCTTTATATGATTTAATCTTAATAATGTAATGATATTCTTAGAAATATTTTCAATTATAAAATTACCAAAAAGTTAAATATAATGGTCTCTAAAAATAACTTTTGACATTGTTATATGTGCGAAGAAAATCATAATAATGGACATTGTGGGGAACACGCACATAATAAATCATGCACGACATTTAATAATAACACACAGACATAAGAATATTAGACGTTAGAACACGTTAGAACGTTAAACGTTAGAACCAATAATTAGTAATTTTGTAATAGGTAATAATTTATTAAATTTCGTTTATTTAGATTGATATAGTATCTCAAAATATCTCATGATTGAGCGCAAAATTATTTAATTGCATAAATTTTTATTGATGAAAAAATTTCTCCTTTATCATTTGTCATCTGCCAAGATAACAAAAAAATATTTTCTAGTTACACATAACATTCTCCCTGAATATATGACTACTTTTAAAAAATTTCCTCCCTTACAAAAAATTTCTGACTTTCCCCATCCCGTGTAAAAACCAAGGAACATCTAAAGAATATTTGACATTGTGTAACATCTAATCCAAGGAGTGTCGCCGCGAACACTTTTTTTTATGATATTGAAATGACATTCTCTCGGATTCACTATACTTTAAGCAGATTTCAATAGATACAGGTTTTGGTAACACTGAATTTTTTTTTAAAAAATAGAACGAACTGGATTTAAATCGTTGATATCGTTGATTCGAATTTTCATGTGCGATTTATGAAGAAATAAACGAAATAAATTTAATTATTATTATAATTTACCATTTTAAGACATCTTATATAAAAAAAAAAATATATATCACAGTAGTACATATACTCAGCTTCAAATTCCGTCATATCCGAGTGTCATACCATAAACATTTTATAAACAAAAAAAACAGGACCCCCATTATCCAGTTTAATCATAGGCGTAAATACAATCTATAAATTCTGATTGATATTAGTAAACCAAAAATTTACACTTCATTCTCAAAAAAAAAAAAATTTTTTTCTGTTCTATTTCTTTATTCACTTTATTGTTGTAAATAATATTTTTTTTGATAAAATTTCAATTTCAAAGAAAAAATCCTTTAAAATGCCAGAAACCACAATAATAACAGTAGCAAATTGGCTTAAACAAGCTATTGATGAAGGATATTTGAATTATCATGAATTTGACAAATTTTCAGATATAATGTCAATTGACACTGATCAATGTGAAGTGTATCGTGCAGACTGGAAAATTCGAGGAATGGTTGTAGCATTAAAAAGTTGGTTGAATATTTCAAGTAAGGAGGAAAGAGAAGTGATGGATGGGTTTTCAAAAGAGGTAATTTTTTTAATAATTTAATAATTTTTTTTTTTTTAATAGAATAAAATATTGATAAAGAAATTTAAGAAATTTAAATATTTAAATAACTTTTTTTTTTTTCAAATAATCTAGTTGAAATTGCTTAGAAAAGTTGATTACCATCCAAACATTCTAAGATTTTTTGGAGTGAGTCAAGGTATTTATTTTTCTTTTTATTCATCTATAATTTATTTATTTTCTTATGAAAACCTATATTTATATTCAAATTTTGAAAAATCTCTTTACATTTTTACGTTGTATAGATTTAAGTTCGCAAAAACACTTGCTAGTTTTAGAATATGCGAACAGTGGTACACTTCGTCAATATCTGCAACAAAATCACCATTTGTTAACATGGAAAGATAAAATAAGCCTTGGACAACAAGTAGTTAGTGGTGTCGCATGTTTGCATGATAATGAGATTCCATTAAGAGAGTTGGTAACTATAATAAAAATTTCCTTTAATAATAGATAATCCGATAAAAAAAATTTTTTTAAAAAATAATCTCTTCATATCTCAACAGAATGCCAATAATGTATTAGTAAAAGATGGATCAATAAAAATTTATAATATTGGATTATCCAATCAATTTAATCAGATGTCTGAAGCTAAAAAAAATGAAATTGGATATACTGACCCACAAATTTTGAAGAATTCACGTCATAAGAGAAACACTAAATCAGATATTTTTAGTGTAGGAATATTGTTATGGGAAATATCAAGTATGCAAACTTTCCTTTTTTGATTATTAATTTTATTAATTATAAATTTATTATCTAATTATTGCACCAATTATATCATTTTTAATTATTTTTAAAAAGGCGGTCGTCCACCATTTCAATCCTCATCATTAGAATTATCAAATGGTATGTCCAAAAACAAACTTGCCACAAAGATTTCTGAAGGAAAACGTGAAGAACCTGTTAAAGGTACTCCAGTGACATATGTTGATATTTATCAACAATGTTGGCAAAACGATCCCAACAAACGACCGACTATTCATGAGGTACACGAAAAATTATCAAAAATCGTGGTGCCAATAAAAAAGAAAAGCATAGATAATTGCCTTAGTACGATAAATAATGAAAACTCAAAAGGAATTAATGTCTCAAACGAAATTAAGTGTGGAATTGGAAGTACTAGACCAATAAGAACGAGAAAAATATCAAATGAAAAATTATCATTGAAAGGAAATCCAAATAACAATGGAAATATTTCAAATTCTGCTACAAAGTTTCCAACGGATATAGGTGGAAAGAAATCGCCTACTAAGGAAACTAGAAGGAGAAAAACCCTTACTATTGAAATCGGAGGAAAGAAAATTCCTAATAAATCTCTTACTAAAGAAATAGGAGAAAAGAAATCTCCTAATATTCCTATTACCCCTACTACTCATACTACTCACACTACTCCTACTTCCCCTACTACTCCTACTACTCCTACTACTCCTACTACTCCTACTATAGAAATGGGAGGAAAGAGATCTCCTACTACTATTTTAGGAATGAGTGGAAAGAAATCTCCCACTACTCCTATTTTAATGGGAGGAAAGAAATCTCCCACTAAAGAAATGGGAGGGAAAAAACATACAATAGATAAAACAAAACCAATTCAAAGACCTAACTCATTTAACATTGGACGAAAACCCCAAAATCGTCGTAGCTCATTCAATAACGATCCCACAACACCCACTACACCCACAACTCCAATTTCTTCTGTAAATAAAAGGCTTATTGACAATGCAGATACCGCTTTCTTTGAAGATTTGTTAAATTTCTTTATTAACGTGTTGGAGATAAGTAGTGACAATACGGCAATGATCTCAAGCATCAAGGATTATTTACACAATAAAAGTCGCGAACATAAATCCACATTCAAATCTTTGATCGTTCATAAAGATAATCCGGCATTCTGTTCAATTATAGGATTCTTTTATGAGAATTCCATAGGTACAGTTCAAGATAAACAAGCGGCCTTTAATTCATATAAAAAATCTGCCGAATCCAGTGACGCCATAGGTCAATACTTTTTAGGTCGTTGTTATTATTTAGGTCAGGGAATTAAAACTGATCGAAAAAAGGCTTTCGAATTATTGCAAAAATCAGCTGAAAATGGGAATTCTCGTGGTAGATGGATGTTAGGATTTTGTTATGAACGTGGATATGGTACAGAGAAAGATCTAAAGAAAGCATTTGATCAGTTTTTGCAAAGTGCAGAAGCAGGTAATACCACGAGTCAAATAGAATTAGGACGATGTTATGAAGAAGGAATAGGAGTGAAAAAGAATTTGGCAAAAGCAATAGAGTGCTATCAGCATGCGTCTGCTAGAGGAAATGTATTAGCAAATAAAAAAATTGAAGCGTTAAAGAAAATACAACGAAAGAATATTTCAGCTTCTAAGGTTGGACCTAAGGAAGGATGAAAATTCTGCAGTTTCCCTTTTTGTGTATATATATCTCTCTTCTTTTTTTATATAAAATTATTCATTTTTTGTTTAAACCTTTGCTTATTTATCCATTTATTCTTAAATATATTAGATTCCAAAAAAATGGTTGTAAAAATTTATATTTCAAAGAATTGACATTTTTTTTTTTGCCATAATTCATTGATACTTTGAGCATACATTCACATTTTGTATATTTAATGATTTTTCTTGTAGATATGTAAATGGACAAAAATATATGCATACAAACAAACATATATACATTACCTTTTAATAAATAAATAAAAAAAAATTTTGGTCTCCTACAGAAAAACCAAACATTTGCGATAAAAGACACCGTTAGTATTTGGTTTATAGAACAACCTCTTTTACGGGTTGAGCGTGGTAGGCCACGACGCCAGGTTTCCCTGCTCAAATGTTTGAGCTTGCGTCATTATGATCTCAAAACCAACATAATTGCATTTTTAAATTTTGATCACGTTTTATGTTTCCGCATACTAGATGAATATGATAGTTCCCTTCAGATAGTCAGAATTTATGGTCAAAAACCAATGAAATTTATGATCAAATTTAGTTTAGACCAATTAATTTTATGTAGATAAGTTTATTTGTTTCACCTTTCTTTTAAAGCACGTAATAACCTTTCCTTACCCCTGAGTTTCAAAGATTTTTAGTTTCAGAATTTTTTTGCAGATGATTTTATTGTTTACATTAGGTTGCACTAACGTTGCATTAAATTTCGAATTCAAATTTTCGATTGGTTTAAAATATTTATTGTATAATAAAGTATAAAAAAACAAATATTTTCTAATTCATTTCTTTAAAATTCGTGTTTTTTATCATGGGTAATAATCAAATTATCTATTTCCTCCTTCTCCTCTTGCTCTTCTACTGTCAAAGAAAGCAGTATTTGTCGAGATCCTTTTTTGGAAGGATTGGTCAATTTACTCAATGACAATTATATTTATCGAATAATTGATAGTGCGACAGAAAAATCTCAATTGTTTAAAATAAATTCCTATTTTTTATAAATACAATTGAAACAAGCAATTCTTTTACAAGATTTTTAGTTGCGGTTCTGCAGATTGGATATTGACAATGGCTACTCTTTAGCCCGAATCAATGTCGTGATTTTTTACATTTATTCCAGAACTTTCCTAAATTAGTTAGAATTTTAAAACCTGGTGGTTGGTTGGAAATACGTGATGGCGATGGCATTTAAGAATATGGGTCCGAATTTCTTGATTTATGTAATTTTATTTTTAATACCTTATTATGATTTATTATAATTTATTTTTATATATTAAAATTTTTATTTTAATTTTTTTTTTCATAATTTAATTTTCTGAAGTATCTATTATTCTAAGAAATTGGGGAATCCGACCTTTATCAGTGATAGAAATTTTATTAAATTGTTACGAAAAACATTCTGATGATTTAAGTAAAAGAGTTTGAATTTTATGGATGAAATTTAAATTATTTCTTTATCTTTTTTAAAATATTCTTTTTCAATAATATATTTTTTTTTATTTCACGACTTAAGTTTTTCTAAATATTTTTTCAAATTTAAATTATTTACATAATTTATTTACAGATAAATTTTTAGATAATCGCATTTGAACAAAATATATATAGCAGAAATGAAATAAATTATAAGCCTTTCTAACTTAAACGGTAGAGCGTGCGACTATTAAGTGGCAAGGTGCTGATTCCTTCCCCGCGGAAGACCAGGCTCCGCCAGTATCTACATTTAAAAAATCCGTCTCCTAAAGAACATTATATCACGTGAACAGATGAAACGGGTGTCATCACACGATTTTTATTTTCATGGCAATTCCGAGATCATCAATATAATGTCACACTAAATATATTCTTTTTTTTTTTTTAAAACCAACGGAGGCCTCACTCATCAGATATATACAATTTATAAAAACAATTAATTACATAAAAGAGTTAGCTAAAGCTAAAAAATAATTTACGGTTCGGCCCACCGTTTCCCAGTTGACCTGGGAGAATGATTAGCCAAGGCCCTGTCAGTTGTTTTTATAGTAGTCGTACTAAATATTCTCACAACTGATTTGTTATTTGTTCGAAAATAGCACTACACTCGAAAGAATCAAATAAGTTAGTTCCGCAGTCTTTCCAAGCCTACTATGTGACATATCTAGTCATTTGACTTCGCCTCAAAACTTGTTCCTTATTTCATTTATCCAAATTTGATATTTACAATTATCGGTTTTTTCACTCTCTAAAATTCAACTTATAGTAAATGAAATTATTTTTCAAAGAATACTTTTTTAGATAAAAAATATTCATTTGATCTATTTTTAAATAAAAATATTTATATTTGCATTACATGTATCGAAAATTTTCATGACTTTATTCTTAATAAAAACCATTGAGAGAACTATTGTATTAAAAACCAAACTTAATTTTGTTTTTAAAAATTTTTAAAGGCTATTATTCATGGATAACAGTCAGAATACTAACAAAGATTGTTCATTATCACAAAAAAATGAATTTTTAAGTGAGAAGAATTGTAATAATGAGAAATGTGACGACAACCAACAACAATTTCATCAAGTAAACACTCAAAATTTAAGACCACAGTCTTCAGAATATTCAGTTGATGAAATAAATTCGCAAATGGATAAAGAATTAATTAAATCATCATCACAGGAAAATAATGAATTAAATTCACAGGAAAATGAAACCAATGAAATAAATTCACAAAAAGATAAAGAATTAACCCAATCATTTACACAAGAAAACAAAAACAATGAAAATGAAGGATTTGAACCAGTTGATACAGTATTACCTTCAACAGCTATAGAAATGACCTCATCAAAAGATGATAAGAAAGTTGAAACAACCTCATTAAAAGATGACGAACAAGTTGAAACAAAATTAAATGATGACGAAGAAAAAGCTAACACAGAATTTGATAGTACTTTAGCACAATTAATTTCAATGGGTTTTGAATTCTCTATTGCTCAATTAGCTATAGAAGAAAATAAAAATCTTGGATTTGACGCTACTCTACAATGGTTATTACAACAACAGAAGCGATCCCTTAATAAAGAGGATACATCAAGCTACCCAAAACGAAAACTTGCACCATATCGACGACCTATATCCGCTTCTGACGTTCAACCCCCAAAGAAAGGAATATTGAAACCTTCATCTCAACCTAATTCGCGATCAATTTGGAAAAGAGATTGGCTATTTTCACTGAATACGCGTCTTCAAAATGTTGCAAATACATCACCCACCAGTGCATCACCGTCACCAACTTCATTTTTTTCAAATGCTTTAAAACGTCTTAATACTCAAATTGCAACATCATATTCATCATCACAACAAGAGGAATATCAAGAACAACGACAATTAAAATCACCTTCATCATCCACTTCCTCAATAACAAATGACCGTCATCATCCAGCAGATCAAATTTCACAATCACATGGTCAACAACAATATCCTCCTTCTTCACCTCTTACACAAAAATCATTAAAGAGAGTTCGTTTTTCTGTAGAGAAATTGACAGATGAATATCCGCATTCACCTATACCTGGAGATAGTGATAATAGTGATTGGGATGATGAATATGATTTTCATGAATGGGATGAAAAACAAAATCGAAAAACAGAAACACAAACACAACCAAAGATAGAACAAAAGGTATACTCGGCGGAAGAAGTTGTACAATATTATTTGGCAGCATGTAATAATCGAGAAGACTTTCCTTTAGATCGTCTGACTTCTATTTTCAAGGTATTTACTCTTATTATCTTATTATTCTATTATTACTCAATTATTAGCTTTCTTTTTATATTAATATTAATTATATTTTTAATTTTATAAACTTATTTAGAAAGCATGTCGACCAGGAGAATTATTGCAAATAATTGATTTAACAGGTTTGCTTTTTGTTAATTTATTTGCATATTGTGTATGATGGTGAAAAGGATTTATTATTTAGAATAAATAAAAATTAACAAAAAAAAAAAAAATTTTTTTTTTTAAATAAAAATTAAGGTGATATAATTGATAGAAGAATAGCTGAACCAATGGCAGATGTATTTACCCTAGAATTTGGATTACAAAAATTAATATTGGAAAGATGTGAGATTGAGGATGATGTAGGTGAATTTCTGTATTTTTCTTCCAGTATTTTTTTTTTTTTTTGTGATATAAAAATAATTGAGTTTTTTTATTTTATTATTTTATTTTTTATTTAATTTCCAATATTTCCTTATTTTCCATAAGACTCTTAAAATCCTTATTCACAGCCTACTAGTGAATGATACCGTTTCACACCTAAATTTGTCGAATAATAAAAGGATAAGATCAAATGGGTTTAATTATATCGCTGTCTATATAAAAAAGGTAAATAATTTGAAATCTTTTAAATCTGTATTATTATTTTTTTTTAAAAAAAATAAAATAATAATAATAATAATAATAAATAATAATAATTTAATTTAGTCAAAAAGTTTGAAATATCTTGACCTTTCCGGTATAAATATTGATAAAAAATCCGTAACTTTTTTGGCACAAGCTTTCACATCGGGAATAAATAAGTCAGGTGCTATATTGGAGACACTTAAATTGGATAATTGTGGATTAAAGAATAATGTTCTGGAAACTTTGGGTAATTAATCATTTTCATTCATTATAAATTTGGTTCATATTATTTTATCGACCATATGTAAAGTTTTTTTATAAAAAGAAATTTGATTTAAAATTATTATTTATTTTATATTATAAATTTTAGGACCTGGTATACGTCGTTCTAATTTAAGATATTTATCGCTTCGATATAATCGAATTAATCATGTTGGTGCAGTATGGATTGGAGTGATGTTAAGAGATTATGATGATTTAAATTGGGAACCAAATAATCCTTCATTTAGTCCGACATTACCTACATTTAATGAATTTGAAGAAGAACTAGCAGAAAAATCACGTCGAAGGAAACGTGGATTAGAAACTTTGGATATTACTGGAAATGATTTGAAAGTAATAATTTTTTCCAATTTATATCTAATTTATTTATTTGATTTATTTACTTCATCTGATAATGTTTAAATAATCCAAAAATATTCCAGAGTGGAATTCAATATGTTTCGCAAGCTTTACGACGGAATAGAAGCATAAAAGAATTATTTATGCCAGATAATCAAATAGATCCTAAAGGATTGGTGTATATGGCAGATGGTTTGGTAAATTTAACAAGAAAAAATTGAGATGAAATCATTACTTTACTTAATATTAGAACAGAAATGATTATAATTATTAATAATAATTAATTCAATTCAATTAATTCTTCATAATAATAATAATAATAATAATAAAAAAGAGACATAATCAATGTTTGGAATTACTTGATTTAAGCCGAAATCCAGCTGGTGGTCCATCAACTGAAGGGGTAAAGTTTATATTAAATATTATTTATTATCTTTTTATTATCTTTTATGATAAATTAAATTTATTGTTTTATGAAATTCCTATCCTATTTTGAAATGAAATTAAAATTAGATTACTGCATTGCGTAATGCCTTAACATTTAATACTACACTAAAAATTTTATTTCTATCGAAGACACAATTAGATACAGAAGGTATAGAAAGATTTATTAGTTAGAAAAGAAAAGAAATAAAAAGGATTTTTATTAATTTCCGGTCTATTTTTTTTCGTGTTTTTTTTTTTTTTTTTTATATATATTGAGTTTAGGTGCGATTGCTATTGCTGAATATCTTCCAGAAACTAAATCATTAATTCATTTGGATTTAACTTTTAATCCTGAAATTGACATTGCTGGAGTTATGGCATTATCAGTGTCAATAAAAATGAATGAGAGTATTCGTATATTAGATTTAAATGTTCAGGTTAGTTAAAATTATTAAACTGTATTTTTTCTACATTATTATCCATTACTATTCATTACTATCCATTATTATAAAAAAAATAAAAAATAAAAATAGCAGAACGATCCAGAATCAGCTCGACTTTCTAGAGATATTCTTCGAGCATGTGTCAGAAATACTGAATTGATCCAAAAACAAAAAAATAAAGATCCAAATAATAATTTTTCATTTCCGGAATTCGAGACTAAATCTCATTCTATGTTATCCGATGACCAAGAATCCAAAGAAATATCACTTAATTACTATTTGGAAGATTTAAAGAAAGATATGAAATTGGCTAATGAGTGTTTAAATGTTTTTGAGGAAATGTTATCCAGTGAAATTCCAAAATCAAGCAAAATAAGAATCGAGACGAATGAAGTAATTGAGGTAATTTACGATTTTAATAGTGTTTTAAGAAAGAGTATTTTGTTAATGAATTAACATATTTCTCTTTAATTCTCTTTAATGAATTTTATAGCAAATAAATGCTCAGTGTCAAAATTTTCAATCAAAAATACAATCACACATTTCATCAATTGTAGATGAGAAATTACTTGGTTAGCATTTTTTAAAAGAATTATATTTCATTTAAATAAAATAACATTTTTAACTTTTATTTATTTATTTTTTTTAATAATAACAGGTGAACTTTTGATATTGAATGATAAACTTTCATCAGCATTACATAAATATGAGAAGATATATAAATGTAATGTTTCATCTTCTAATTCAGAAAAAATAAATTCTACAACTTTATCTGAGCAAAATACTTTATCAGAACAAAATACTTTATCGGAGCAAAATACTTTATCAGAACAGAATACTTTACAGAATACTTCTTTACATAATACTCATTTACAGAATGTTTCAAATCTTTCTTCAAATACAATTCATGATGATCATAGTCATGATAATAATAATAACCCTTCTTCTGAATCACCAATAATCGCAACAAAATCATCAGAACCTGAATTCTCCTCATCTACATTTTCAATAGGGGATTCTGATGATGATGATGACAATTTTGAGAATATTGGATTATTAGAAGGAGGAAAAAGTTCAATGAAACATTCTAAACCAATTCAACTACATGCAGAATCTTTACATGCTTTTAACAACAATAACAACAACAACAACAACAACAATAACAATAATAATGAGATATCGCGCGGTCTTAAAAGTCCTATGGAAGAAATGGTTAAAATATTAGAAGTAGAAGAAGGTGAAATATTAAAGTTATCAAAAGAAGCACTTGATGAGACAAATTCTGAAGAATTTAATAAAGATGAAAAATTAAGTGGTGAAGAATTAAAAATACAAGTGAGTTTTAGTTTTTTAAAAAGTTGAATTTTAATTGATATTTAATTTTATTAAATTTTTTTTTTTATTTTTTTTTTTTTTTACTTTTAAAAGTTGTTCGAAGAAAAAAAAATAATTTAAATATTTTTGGTATTGAATTATTACATAATTCTGTATAAATAATGAATTCATATTTACCCATTTTACATTATATTCATTATATTCATATATAATATTACATAATAATAATAATAATTATTATTATTATTATAATTATAATTATAATAATTATTATAATAACATTAATATTTATAATATAATCATCATTACATTTGGGGAGGGGGAAAACAATGATATTACAACAATACAATAAGAAGTTTCTATTTTAGTATAGCGAATTTCGATGTTATGTAATAAATAATTATTTATACGTCAATCTTCTCTGTAATTTATATTGTAATTGTTTACCTACTTAATAAAGTTTTAAAAATTGGAGTAATGCTGGTAATTTAATAATTAAATAATTACGGATACATATTTCATATTTTATAAATATTCTTTATAAAATTCCTTTATAAATATTCTTTACATGAAAAGTTATTCTTTAATAAAATTTCATTTGCTTTATTTTAAAATACAATAACAAATGATGATGATAATAATAATAATAACAGGTAATTATAATTGATAAATAAAATTTCTTTAATTCACTGCTAAATATTAATACTACTAATACTAATACTATTAATACTAATACTATTAATACTAATACTATTAATACTAATACTATTAATACTAATACTACTATACAGAAAATATAACACCATAGTTAGGTATCAAATTTCTTTTGAGATCATCAATGTCCCATTTTTCAAATATTCCTTCAAATTCTACTTTTTGATTTTCCAAATCCCAATTTAATCCTCCCAATATTCCAATCTTCTTAAATTTACTTAAACAATTCTTCTTAAATCCCTCCAATGCATCTTTTTTTATTCCAAATTTAGTTCCAATATGTAATAATTGAACTGTTGGTGATAAATGACTTGCTAATATTGGTAAAAAATCAGAAAATAATATTAAATTTCTTGATTCTGTCTCACTTGAATAACAAATTTCTGTAAGTACCAATTTCTTTAAATGATCTAAACTTAATAAAGTATTTAATAATTGTTCTTGTGTGTATGTATAAATATATGTAGTGAGTGATGTAAGATTATGACACAATTTGATTTGCTTAAATAAATTTATTGATTCCAAATAATTATATTTTCTCAAATCAAAATTTATCCAATTATATATAAAATGTGGAACTCCCGTATCTAATTCTATTAAACTATCCTTTGTTGCTTCAATTAAAGTTATTAATACTTGAGGTGAAATATAACCATAAATAAATTTTAATTTTTTAATATTTGGTAAATAAAGTTTGGTGGAAGTTTGATTCGAAAGATTTATACATTGATTAAATGTTAATGATTCTAAATTTGGAAATTCGGAAAGAACCTGTAACCAAATGGAATCTTGAAAATCACAATGATTAAATGAAAAAGTACGTAATGAATTTTGTTGTGTCGAAACTAATGTATTAATAATATCAAAAATTCTAACTTTACAATTCCAAAGAATTAATTCTCTCAAACATGTTTGTGCTCTTATTAAATTTGATAACTTTTGTGATTCTGATAAAGCTTGTATTTCACCTACATCATCTAATTCATCTTCACTTGAAAGATGTAATGGATTACATGATGAAACTTCTATCGTATGTAATTCATGACAAATCTCTGATAAAATATCGAAAGATGTTCCTCGATAAAAGTTACTTCGACTTTCAAAAATTTTTAAATTAGATAAACATTCTTTGATTCTGGGATATTTTAATAAAATCTCTACATCATTATTAGTAGTAGTACTTGGTCCCAAAAGTGTTGAAGTTGATTGTAAATGTTTAATGACAGGACAATGATTAATAATTAATTTCGATAAAATATGATGAATTGTTTCCGATTTTAATAATACATCGGCTGTATAATAATCATTTGTAATAGGTGAAACCCGAGTGGAAATTCTTGAATTAATGATTTGTGATTTTTTTCCAAGTTTATTACGCACAATATTCCATAAATTTGAAACTTTGATTTTGATTTTTTTATGATTATTATTATTATTATTATTATTATTATTATTATTATTAATATTTATATTATTAATATCATAATTAACATTATAATTATTATCATTATTATCATTATTATCATTATTATCGTTATTATCATTATTGTTGTTGTTATTATTATTGGATTTAAATAAATATAGTCGCCGAGATTTTTTCGTGGAAGAAGAAGAAGAAGAAGTAGAAGTAAAGGAAGAACGAAGATTATTTGCTTCAAAGTATAAACACCAGAATAAACTAATCATTTGTAAATCACTATTCGATACATATCTCAAGAAATAAATATAATCGAATAAAGGTGATATGGTATGTGATATTCCAAGAATGAATCCATCCTTAGCTAATTCCGTTCTTTCTTCTTCATTTAAATAACGAAGATAAGTATCTACCAATTTAACATGATTATTTCGATATTTATGATAAGGATAATAATCATCAGGTCCATGAAGAAGTTTGATAGGATTTCTCCAAAGTAAAGGAATAGTGATTCGACACCATGCTCTATTTACCAATATACAGGAATGTAAAGTTTTTCTATCATTATGAAAGTCCAAAAGAATTTCATAAAGAAGAAAAGTAGGAAATGATGAAGAAGAATGTACTGCGGACATTTATTAAATTACTTGAAATTATTATTGTATAATAATACTTTTTAATGAATGAATTCTGATAAATGAGAATAGAAAAAGGAATTGAAAGTGAAAGAAAGAAAAGAGGCAAGAAAAAATTATGAAACAACAAAAAAAATATAATGAAACATAACATAAAAAAATTGATGTGACACATGCATGCAAATAATTCACTTAATTCACTTCATTCATTTCCAAAAAAAAAAAAATATTCCGATTAAAAATAGAAAAAGGATAAATTGTATTATTATTATATTATTATCAAACAAAACATCTATTGATCTATTGTTAGATAATGTTCAAATTATAAATTTTATTTACTTTGATTCGAAAATGATTCAATAATTACGTAAAAATAAAATATAAATCGAAATTTTCTGATATAAAGTTTTGTAAATGTTTTTCACATCCAAGGTTTAGATTAATTTCCAGATTAAAATAATCCAACAATGTAGTGCTTAACATTGTTAGAATATATTTATGACAAATATTTTCGTCATTATGATCAAACAGTGAAAAGTTCTATATAAATTATATTATTTTCAAAACCCCAAATTCTAATTTTCATGCTTTGTTATTATTATTTACATACAATGAAGAAAGCGATTAAAAAAAGAATTAAAAGTTTGCCTACCTCCCTCTACAAGGATAAAAAACATAAAAACAAATCTCGAAGTCCAGGTGATGAAAAAGAAAGTAGTTCTACAAGTAATAGAAGCAGCAGCGATTCCAACTCGTCTGCTTCTGTGAATGGTAAAAAAGTTTTCTTGATTATTTTTGTCATTTCGTCCTTGGTAACTAATTATATTATTGACTTTCACACTAGAAAAATCAACTATCAAGAGTTCTGAAGAGTCAAATGACGAGCATACAAATGGAGTTGATGAATCCTTTGATGAACCTATCTCGCCTGAAGATAAAAGTGATACAGGTGATAAAGGTGTGTATTTTATTTTTCAAATTGGTTTTACTATTTTTTTTTTTTTTTAATTAAAATCAATTATCTCCAAACATCAAGAAAACGAAGCACCAGCCGAGACAACTTGGCCTCAAAAAAGCGAAACATCAGCCGAGACATCTCGGTCTCAAGAAAACGAAACACCAACCGAGACATCTTGGCCTCAAGAAAGCGAAATTAATGCTAAGGATGTTCCATTACCGACCTTTAAATTCCAAGAATCAAAAATAAATCCGTATAACGAAACAACCACGTATGATTTCCGACTCCGAGAGGTGAAGAAGCCCACTTCAATTAAACAATCTCAATCCTCTGAACTTGTATATCCCGAATTGTCTATCGCAAAACTTGGCATAATCGACCTGGCAATATATTGGTTTGGCTGGTATAGCGAGGACTTTTTCATTCGAACTGCAGATAAAATAAAAATCGTTGATGGAATAACGGGATTACCCGTTAGTGACTGGTTCTTTTGGCTTTTTTCCTTAAAAAGCTGGTTGAATATACACGATTAAAAAAAAAAAATTTTTTTTTTTTTTTTTTTTGAAAATCCTCCAAAAATAAATCATACATAAAACTAATAATACGAAATTTCATTAATAAACATAATTATCAGAAAATAATTTATTCAATCTTTTTTTTTTTTTGATATAATTTTTATTTTGTTATTTTGTTATTAGCGTGTATAACACTAAACAAATAAAAAATCTATTTTCGTCTATAATTTATTATTTCTCTATAATAAAAAGTTTTTTTTTACTTATTACTATCTGATGTAGAACGACGAACTGGCCTTGAACGTCTGATAGAAGATCTCAATAAAGGACCTCCTGGCCCGTAACCTTTTGCACTATCATATAAATATTCGTTATCAAAATCGTCACCAAAATTTGCTTTTAAAGTACATGGACCTGTCGATCCAATAGTTGGATACCATATATGATTTATTCCTGTAAAAGCAATACGGAATGTACCATTTTTCGTGAAAAATACTTGACCT
The DNA here is from genome assembly GCA_910592015.1 of Diversispora eburnea. Taxonomy (NCBI): domain Eukaryota; kingdom Fungi; phylum Glomeromycota; class Glomeromycetes; order Diversisporales; family Diversisporaceae; genus Diversispora; species Diversispora eburnea. The sequence continues at coordinate 11,909 of CAJVPK010000118.1, read as the reverse complement.
ATATCTGGATTATATCCGCATCCGATAGTATCTCCTTCACCCCATGGTTCACTAAATTTTTCACCTTTAATAGAATCATTATATTTTAAACCATCAGCAGATTGATAACTAACTGAATGAATATTCCACCCCGGTAATCTTTGATAAGAATTTTTTTTAGAAAAAAAAATGAATTATTTGTTAGCGTTTAAAAATTATAAAAAATGTAAAAATTAATATCAAAAATATAAATTATATAAAGAATAATAAATATACCTAAAGGGTGGATAAGGTTTTGTAGCCAAGCCTATTGCTATGTACGTATTTTGACCTTCGGGATTTTCTAAAACTGTAATCTCGAAATAGTGCAACATTTGTCCTTGTCTATGGGGCATAGTTGTTGGAGTTTCAAAAGGCGCTTCATATAATTTATCTCCTTCAGCTTGAGGAATAAAAAAGGGATAATTTGTTTGTACTGTGGCAATTTTTCTTTTATGAAATGTCACAATATTTGTTTCTTTTTCTATCGAGACATCTTGCTGGGCTAATAAATCTTCTACAGGTTCCCATTCCCACGCCTTGGCACCACCAAGACCCTGAATCAATATAACAGAATTAGGAGGCGGTAGTTTTTCTTGTGGTGGATTTTGTATTGAATATCTTTCTGCTTTGTCATTTGAGGTAGCGTCAAGTATAGGTGGACGTAATGATGGTTGTATACGCGAGCTTCTTTCCATAAAACTTGGGAGATATGATCTTGTAGAAGCTCCGTATTTTGATTTTTTTCTTCTTCTCCTTTTGCTTCTTCGAATAAGACAAATGCATAAAATTAACGTAATCAAAACAACTATGCCTATAATAATCGTTATACAAAGAATATTGCAACCAGCAATTTCGGAATTTTCTTCAGTGATAGAAATCATATTCGACGATTTAATACGGGATAAATATGAGTGTCCACCCAATGAAATTCTTTTCTTGATATTATTTCTTCCTATTTTATATGATGTCCCGCATCTGACTAAAGAGAATTGCAATGTTATAATTATAAATGTGCACAGTATTAGAAAATGTCGGAAGTTTCTCCAAAATGTGGCAAGAGCGTTACAAATAATCATTGTAAAAAAAAAAATTTTTTTTAAATTATTGTGTTGAATGTGTCGTGATTATTATAATATCACGAAAATTTGCTTCGTACAAAAAGTGAGAAATAAAAATTTTCAATATCATAATAAAAATCCGAAATAATAATGAGAAGTAATTTTGTATTAAAAAAAGCCTCAATGAGTGGCAAAACTTTTATTTAAATAAATCTTAAGCAATTTAAACAACAGATTATAATAAAGGACATAAATCCCGCTTTTATCTTTTTCTATGGTGAATGGCGCAGTAAATATATCACAGTGCTAAATTCAAAATTCATTGTGTAAACCAGCCAAACTAAGCCGAACGGCTTATGTTTGATTAGGTATTGTTTCAATGGCTTATCACCAAATTAATTCGATTAAAATACGTTTGGCTTGGAATGAAATCTGGCTTTGGTTCAAGTTTTAATGTCATATGATTAGAATAATGGCGGATCACGTGATTGAATTACTGATGAATTCAAAAAAATTTTCTTACTTGCCATTTTCAGCTTCAAGAATTATAAAATGCTATGCTATAAACAGAACCCTTTGCATATATGTTTTTCAACTATAGAACGAATTAAATTAAAAAACTGCGGCTCAATATGCATTTCATTATCATTTATGTTGACTAATTAATTTGTGTTTCTCTTAAATTTTAGGTGGTTCATCCAATTTATTTCCATTTTTATTATCCAAGAAAACTTATCTATTATGTTTCACGTGCCAAGCCACTATACCAATTCTAGCTATCATGAAATTATCAAAGGAAAAAACGCGTAAACCTTCAATAAGTTTGAAAACCAGGAGTTGCATAAAAGGAAAAATTTAAAAGTTATGAATTCTTTCAGAAAGAAAATACTTAAATTTATACTGTATTCTGTTGGGTTCAGCAAGAAAATAAATTATTAACTGCAAGCAAATTTTAAACATGCATAATATTGAAGATATAAAAAGCGCTTGATATAGTTATTGTACTAATTTATTCAATTTTTACTATTTATTTATTTTCATTCTTTCCTTTTAAATATCCTTTTAAATATCTAAATATATATCTTGTTCGATTATTTGTTTTCAAAATATTAACAAAACATGACTACCAAAGAAATACCACAATATATAATTTGTGTAAAATGTAATCAACCTAAGACTGTATATCACTGGTGTCCAAATAGTAAAGAAAAAAAATCTTTAGAAACCAAGGTCATATCTCTAGATCCAAATTGGACAAGTGGAAACAAAAATGTTGATGTGTTTATAAAAGAAATTCAAAGTAATGCACAAAATCAATATGAATCTTTAAAATGGATACCATATAATCATTTGAGTCAAATAGAATATTTGGCCAAAGGTGGTTTTGGAACTATTCACAAAGCAGTATGGAATCATGAATTTGGAATTACAGATGTCGTACTCAAAAGAATTTATAATTCTCAAGATATTTCTTCCGAATTTTTAAACGAGGTAAATTCATGTATAAAATAAATAATGAATACCGCGACTACATAAAACTTTATTATTTTGTTAAGACTTCTAAAGATTAATAATTAACATCTAAATTAAAAATCATATTTGTAGTTAAAGAGATATCTTCAATGTACCTCAATAGCATCGAAGCGCCAATATGTTATTAAAGCCTACGGAATATCTCGCGACCCAGAAACTGGTGAATTTCTAATGATTACACAGTACGCTGAAATGGGAGACCTAAGAAATTTTAGTAATAATCATTTTGACGATAGTATTTGGTGGAATAGAACAATAATTGATTTAATTTTTGGTATAGCGAAAGGATTAATTATCATTCACAGTACAAGATTAGTTCATCGAGATTTACATTCCGGAAATGTACTCGTAAAAGGACAACAATTTAGTTCTACAAAATATTCTTCTATTGGTGATCTTGGGTTGTGTCAACCAACGAATCAAATATTATCTTCTGAAGGAATTCACGGAGTAATTCCATATATAGCTCCTGAAATATTATTAGGACAAACATATTCTCCAGCTGCTGATATTTATAGTTTTGGAATGATAATGTGGGAATTATCTATGAAAAACCAACCTTTCTGTGATCGTCCTCACGATGAAAATCTGGTATATGACATTTTAAAAGGTGTTCGACCTAAAATACCTGATCATATGCCGGAATCTTATGTGAATTTGATGAAAAAGTGTTGGGATAAAAATCCAAGGAATCGTCCTACTTCATTTGAAATAGTAGAAACTATAGAATTTTGGAAGAAATGGTGTCTCAATACTACTTTAAAAGTAAATACGGAACTATTAGAAAGATTTAAAAAGGAAAAAAAGCAAAAGACACATCCAAATGCAATCTACACAAGTCGATATTTGAGATACAAAACGATAGGACAAAATCAGAAATATATTGGTATATGTGTATTCAAATTTTTAATCTTGGTTTTAACAAATTTCACGTTTTTTAATCAATTTTAAAATTTTGTAATTAGATGAAAAACGATTATATACAAATTTTCCTCTTAAAGGATGGAATGGCCCACGAGGTATGCGTAATTCAATTATTTTATATTACTTTTGCAGAATTGAATTCTGAAGTCTAATAGATATTATTTATATTAAAAAAAGGATTCCATCAAATATTCATTGCTCTTCCAGAAAATACAGAATAACATAAAATCATGATAAAAATATAAAATATTGATGGAATTATGAGTAAACATTTAACAATTTCAATTAAAAGAATTTTATATCTCAAAACGAATTATACAAATTATACAAATTATACAAATTATATCATGTTTGATTGAATTGATTCTTAAATTACAAATATTAGTTTTAATCGGTTATAAATTTCTTGCAGGATCAATTAATCATGTTTTTCTTTTATTATTAAGAAAGAGGAAGTAAAGTTAAATCTTTATGAATATAATTGTTTATGATAGTAATAATTAAATATTTTTTTTTGAGCACGGAATGAACAATTTTATCTATTTGATAATATGCAAAATATTATGTATCGATGGCTATCTAATTAATGATAAAGCGGATAAGTTGAAAAAAAAGATTTTAAAAAATTAATCTATTTTTACAGGATGAAATAATTTCCATAAAATTCTATGAGATTATTATTAAATGAATAATGAAATAAAAATCCATATGTCTAAAAAAAAAAAAAAAATTTTTAAAGGCTAATATTGTTCGCGCTCAATTGAGATCATGAATCTAATCAAAAATTTATTTCTGGTAAACAAAGTAACTACCTTTCAGGCTTATGAAATTCATGATTTTCATTTTTTTGTCACAATTTGACTATTTATATCATTGCTTATATCATTTGTTTCCTTATATTGTTGATTATCAAGACTCGGTACCGGAGGAATTTGCTTATTGTTTATTTCTGAATATTTATTATACATCATTGGTAAAGATTTTGAATGTCGAATTGTATTGCGGTCGGCTATTAGTGAAATTGGTGAAATTGATGAAATCGGTGGCGACAGTGACGACGGTGATGATAGTTGAATATTTGATGGTCCTTTTGTATCTAATGAGACTTTTTCTTTTTCGTATTCCAATATTTCTTTGGAAGAAGAAACTCGAAATTGTGGTTGACTATTTGAGCGCCGCTTATTTCCTAAAGAAATTGGTCTATTGAATTTACTAGATGAACCTGAAGTCACTATTTGCAAATCGGAATTTCGAAATTGTTGTTGCGTTAAAATTGGTAATTTTTGAGGATACATGTTAGAATTCACCAGAGGTGAAGTATATTGATGATATATGGGTTTTTGTTGTTGAGGCATTACGAAACTTTGAGAACGAACAATTGGTGGCAGCATTCTAGCATTTTGTGGAAGATTCATTGTTGGTGGATTGTTGACATCAATCATTATATTATTATCATCGTTATATCCTATAGACTTTCTCCGATTCATATGTTGATATTGTGAAGAATGACGAATGAATGAATTTGGAGGTTCCAAGACAGTTGATTCAACTGTTTCAATCTCTCGTTCAGATTCAACCTTTTGTATTGTTTTTGGTTTTTCACTAATACGATTTACACTATAAGATGCCAAAAAACCTAGAAAAAGCTACGAGAATAAAGGATTTATTATTAATATTCAAATAATATTAATTATTATAAATCTAAAGATTTAAAAAATTGTTTACCAGAGTTAATTCCTGTGTACCAAATATTATCAAACCTCCTTTAATATTAAAATCAACTATTATCTGACAACTGAGAAATTTCATATTTTGGTTTACGCAATATTTAATCATGTGATCTCTCGTTGTAAATGAAAAAATAATTTTTACTCCATCAATTATAGTCATAACTATCAAAGAAAACCAATGATCTTTTACGTAGCGTTTTGCCTGGAAAGGATTATTCTATTTAATAATAAAGAGGTAAGGTTAAGTTTGGAAAGCATTATAATATTCAGATTTGAAATAAAGAAAATAAAGATTACTTGAATCGCTCCAAAAATTCCCCATAAACCTGAAGGTGCCATTAACATTTCAACAATACCATATCCAATCAAGACCGCTTTATTTAAGTGATTTGCAGTGACTAGAATAAAGAAAAAAAAACAGATTTAAATTTTTGTAATCACATGATTATCACGTTTCAGGCTTCGTTTTCCCCTCTACTATCCGACTTTCTTGCCATACAACATACACAAACTTACTAGCTTTCCCAACACTATGACCACATTTCTTTTATAAACTCACAATTTAATCCTCTGAAAGTAACTATAGCGACAAATAGTGTATAAATCTAAATAAAAAGACGTTTTAAAAATTTAGCAAAGTTTCTAAAAAATATTTTGAAAAGATTAAAAAAAACTTACCAATAATAAGCTAGAAATAGTAAAAAGAAAACTTCGTTCCAAAATCCGGTGACCCATCTTTTATATAAAATTTTTGTTTTTATTTCGTTTTTATGTTTTTAATTTTTTTTCTATAGTATTTTACTTATACTAAAAAAAGATAACAATAAACTAGTTATATTATATTTTTAAAGAAGACAAGTCCATATTTATTTATTTATTTTTTTTTTCGCTGAGTTATGGATAAAAATCTTATGACTTACTAACTTTGAAAAGAAAAACTTCTAATAAATTCTTTTCTGTCGAAACTCGTACAGTAAACAAATAAAATTGATTCTTTTTCAACTTTTTGGGCAATGTCAATGATACCTAAACCTCCACCATAAAATAAATAAAAAGGTATCGCTGCGGAAAATTTAGTTCATGAAGGGGTCGATAGATTTTCAATATTTGGTTGCTCTTTTAAAGAGATTAAATAATAATACACCAATATTTAGAAACATATTTAATGTCGCAATTAATTCCACAAATTTCCTTTTTGGAAAGTAGACGTTTAACTGTAAATATAAATTCTATAAATACTTAATGAATTGCATAAATATGCTTCTGCAAAGAATTACCAAATAGTTGAAAAAAATAATTATTCTCATTTTGTGTCCGAGAACATAATTTAAAACCACTCAAAAATTTATCATCAAAATTTTTACCTGCTTAGGACATAATTTATATTACTGAATAACTAGCAGGTTCCACATGTGCCATTATGAACGAAATATTAATTTATTTATTTATATAATATTAATCATTATTTTCAATTAGTACGATTCATTTTTGGAAGTACATCAAATTGATTAATTATGAATTAAATTTTGGCAATCAATGCATACTAATAATCACGCAATTAATATTACACAACATTGACACGATATCACGATGAAAAATTAAAAAAAAAGTTAATAAAAAGATAAAAGATTTTATCAAATACCTGCATTTTTCAATGAAGTTCTTACGCCGGAATCGACAAAGCTTCGCTTTTTTTCGTACACAGGATGAAGGTATATCAAATATACCTCCTCCACCTCCAAAACCGGAGAAGGAATCAAATTTTATAACATATCTTACGAAAAAAAAGCATAAACGGGAAGCCGCGTCTCGCGAGGTTCGTGCTTCTGCTGTTGAACTTATAACTATAAATAGTTTAAAAGAAGAAATACAACAGCGTGAAGCTACGCTGGTCACCTTGGATAAAAGACTTAAAGGTTTGGAGTCAGAAAAAGAACGTGCCAATAAGGAATTAGCTGAAGCACAATCACAATTCAAAGAGTATGATCAAGAGGTCAGTGACCTTGGAAACTTACTCATTGAACGTGAGCAAACAATAGAGAAGTTGAACGAAATAGTAAATAAATTAAAAAAAGAAAAGAGTATTTTACAATCTGAGTTGGATAAAGCCAAATCAGATCTTAAAGCTTCAAAATCAGTACTTAAAGTTCGTGAAGGTGAAATAAGAGAATTAAATTTTTCACTACTTGAATGTGCTCATGATTTACAAGCTGCTAAAACTGATCTTGCTGCAACAACAAGTGAAAGGGATCATGCAATTAGTGAAATACAACATCAAATTAAAGAACGAGAGAAACTTGTTCAAACACATTCAAACCAAATATTATCTCTTCAACAAGATCTTGATTCAGCTCAACAGGATTTACGCAACGCACGAGATGAATTAGAATCAACGCAAACTATGTGTAGTGCTGAAATTGATGCAACGCAGGCTATGTGCACGGCTGAATTAGAAGCAACAAAAGCAAAATGTGCAGCAGAATTAGGCGTAATAAGAGCAAAATACGCCGCTGAACTCCATTCCACCAAGGAAGAACATGCGGATGAACTCGAGGCTACTAAAGCCCAACTTTCCTTTTTCAAATCACAACTTGATTCGACAAAAGCACAACTTTCCTTTACAAAATCAAAACTTGAATGGGCAAAGGCAGATCTTTCCTCAATTAAGTCATTGCTGGATTCGGCCAAATCTGACCTTGCTGCTACAACTAATAAATACAAACGAACAGTGACTGAATTGGAATCCACTAAAGAAGAAATAAATGAATATACGAATATGATGGAATTTAGAGAAGGTGTTACCTCGTTAATAATATCAGTTTATCAAGAAGATATACGAAACGAAAAAGAACGAAGTAACTCTGAACTTGAGGATACACAAGATCAATTGAACAAGATAAAAGCTACCTATGAAAAAGAAAAGAAAGCAAATGCAAAAACCATAAAACAATTGACAAATCAAGTTCAAAACTTAACTAATTCACAAGGTAAAAAATTTTTTTCAACCCAATATTGGTGTAAGCATAGCAGTTTGTAGGTGGAATATAGTAATTTAATTTATCAATTTTTTTTTAATAATTTCTTTAGTTCAAGAAAAAGCCAAAACGTATCAACTTGAAAGTGAAAATGTCAAAGTACGAAAACAACTTGAACAAACGAAAACACAAGGTTAATAAATTTTATTATTAATATTAATTAATATTATTAATATTATTATTATTATTAATATTAAATTTTTTGAACAATTTATAAAATTGAATAGCCGATGAATATGAACTAATGAAAGAAGAAATCGCTCGATTACAATCAGAAAATGTAGCATTAAGGGCTGCAAAAAGACATGAAATGATAAGTGAAACACCTAAACCTCGTCCTGTATCTATCCTATCTACACCACCAGAATCCCCATGTAATTCACGACCAGGTAGTGACTTATATAATGCAATGAATGAAAGTATACCGGAACATCCTGAAGATAGTATAGATGGATCATTAGTTAACAATGAATGGGTTACAGTTAAGAAACGAGGCAGTAAAGGAAAACGAGGTTCTGGTAGATCACGTGTTGGGTCTCGAGGTGGTCGAAAGTAAAATTTACATATAAATCGAAAGTAAAGAATAACATTCAAATTATAGCTTAGATAATATCATAATAATTTTATAACTTTATTTTGACGGTCAGAAATCAATGAACATTCGATAATTTATTTTTTACATTAATCACATCACATCTTTAAATTTTAATTTCCATTTCATATTCTTTATTCAATTCTGTTAAATTTTATTTTTCGTTATGTATTTATTTTTTTCACCTTGGGCGAAATCGGCGTTTAAAGAACTTTTTTGTTTTTCCCTTCATCTTATTTAATCCATTTCCCTCACTTTCTCTTGTAATATCTATATTCAAATTATTCTCACCCAAATTTTTTCGAATTTTTCGAATTTATTATCATTTAATTTTACTTGAGATTTAAAAGTTGAGATTAAAACTTTTGTTTCTTAAATTATAACGACAGCTATGATCGACTTAATTTTAAGTCAATTCAAAATTAAGATAACATATAAAATAATTACATCAAAGATAGCATGAAGGCATCAAAAGATAATATTATTATTTATGTGTAAAAAAATTATGCAAAATTAATTATTTATAATGTCATAATATTTTATATTCACCTTGAATGTACCTTTACGTAACATTAATTTTTAAAAAAAAATCTTTTTTAAAGAAAATCCGATATTATCAAATTAATTAATTAATTTAATTTCATCTGGCGATGAATAATAATAATGAAAAAAAAATTTCATCTGAGGATGGACAACTAAAAATTCAAATAATTTGACAATATCACGAAAAAAAGTTAATATTAATATATCCAACTTATATTTAGCATTATTATAATCCACAAATATTTATTTATTATCTATATTCATTCAGAATTCATAGAATTCTTGATTATTATTTTTTTTATTATAATTTTAATTTCATTATTTCATTTTTCTTTTGTAACATATTTTACATAATATTTTGTTAATAGCTCATTAATAAATAAATAGGTTTAGAAATAGATCAAGATAATTTCCAGACTATTATTTAATTTACGCTTATTAGTACGCGCGTAACTAATTTAATTTTGATTTTATTCGAGAAGTGGTCAAATTCGAGAATTTATCAGAAAAATACAACTTAATTCAAAAAAAAAAAAAAGGATTAATAATAAAATAATAATTTTTTTTTAAAAAAAAAAAAAAAAGAATGACCAATCATCTCTGTTTTAATTTAAAAAATTCATTCGTATTCATAAATTTAAATAATTTAAAATAACAATATTAACAAATATTATTAACAATATTAACGAAATTTATTGTGTACATTAATAAATGACATATAAACGACATAAATAAATGACATATCCCACATTAATTAATTGTTTTATGCTTAATGTCTACGTTATTCCGAACTAATATCACTTTAAATTTTTTACCAATCAAAAAAAAAGTTACATTGCTTAATTGATCACCTGTAAATAAAAATGCAGGTTAATGAGTTGAACGCACCATTAATCTTTAGGTTTGATATTCCTAATCAACCAGTTACACTAATTATAATTATAACTATACAGTCGTTGTCCAATTCTCTAACAGCACTGCACCGTTCATACCTTAAAAAACTCGGCCATTCGAATTTAAAATGTGATTGTGTATATCTCAATTTCAGTCAGTCTGTATATAAGAAAAATATAAGAAATTCATATTTTTTAGATGATTTGTAAATAAATTAATATTTTTTTTTATTAAGAAAACGTAGTTGCTTCCAATTTCCATTGAATCCAGAAAGTAGGTTTATTTGACCTAAATCTCCATAAACTACGGAACTATATATCTTATGCAAGACCATGGGTCACGAGCATATAAATTATCTTTGAACATATGTTAGTATTGTGTTTTTTGGACTATTTTATTCAAGTACAACTTAAAAGGAAAGCCTCATAAGTGATTATAAGAATTGGAACATTATTATAGCATATGATTATGTTTTTAACAGCATCCGAATGGGCTATTTTATTAAATTTTATTGGTTGAATTATAAGTTTTTTATCATAAGACTAAATGCAAGGTCGCTCTCGAATATCAGGAATATCAATTTTCGGGAATACAATGGTCCCACGTCGCACAAGTTTTTTCTACCAAGATATATACAAGATTATGCCAGACCAATGTCATCGGCCAAATAAGTAACACCTAATTGTTTTAACAATACGTGTTCTAAAAAGGAAATGCTTGTTATATTTTACATAATAAAAAAAGATTTCTATTTCTTAAACATAATTTTCACACTCAAACTTATTGAGAATATGTTAGATATGTTGGTTTACATAATTTTTTTATCATTAATTTTTTTAATTTCAATTTATTTTCTAAAGTTATTAAAATCACCGGTAAAGAAAATTAAACCATGGAGATTAAATGATTATCAAATTAAAGTCCTGAAAGCTTTCAGCGGCACAGTATTAGCTGAATTGAATGATTTCGAAATTGAATCCCTTCTAACGACGAAGATTAAAATCCCCATCGATTCTGAAAAAATTCGTGAATTCGGAAAATTTGACTTGTCAAAACAGGATGAATTTATTGAATTATTGATAAACAATCTCAATAGGGATTTACCAGAGAAATCGCTTTCTCAACTTTCTACAATTTTAACGCTTTTCACCATGCGACCAATTTCGTTTCTCTTAACTGGTCACATGTCACCATTCTATGAGCTTAATAGAAAAGATCGAGAAATTGTCATGCAAAAATGGTCAAAAAGTAATTCAATCTTTTTTAGAAGTCTTTTTAAAGTTAATAGTTTGATACTAGCGACATTTTGGTCAAGTGAGAATTCAAGTATCTTTAATTCAACAATTGGATATCCTGGACCTGATCCTCGAATGAATAGTCAACTCTTTACTGATAACAAAAATAAATTTCCAATTTATGATTTTATTCAAGTTCCACCTGAAGGATTGGAATTACAATTTGATGTAGTGGTGGTTGGTTCAGGAGCGGGAGGAGGTGTAATAGCAGCTCAATTGGCTAAAGCTGGATATAAAGTTTTAGTGATCGAGAAAGGAAAATATTATCATCAGAGTGAACTTAC
>CAJVPK010000117.1:0-62650 GCA_910592015.1 Diversispora eburnea | reverse complement strand
TGGAACATAACGTATAAAAAACAATAATAATTGTAAATTTTTTTTTTCTATCGAGAAGGGAGAAAAATAAAAAAAAATGAGCTAATAAAGTTGTCGCATAATAATAATTATAGAATTTAAATAATGTTAATAATATGAACTGAATTGCTTATATTGAAAAACAAAATGTATCTTATAATAGTATTCAATATAGTTGCACGTATAAATTCATCTCCATTTTTTTGAACTCATTTTAATTTTGTATTGACTTAATACATTTACCTTAATGACGAAATACAAAACTGAGTGAAAAATTATAAAATTAATATTACAAAAAATACTTTTATTTCATTTTTTTTTTTAATTAGATTGATAGTAGTTAAATCAATAGTAAACGTTAGCTTCGCGATAGCTTTTAACTGTACGTCAGTCTTCTCGAAATTTTATCTACATCAGTTTTAATTACATAATTATTTATGATAATTTATAATCGAGTTAAGATAAAAGTTTGACAAATTACAGATTTATAGATTGATCGATATCTAATAATTATGATATAAGTTAATGAAATAATTGATAAAACTATTAATGACAATTGATGAGACAATTAATAAAACAGTTGATGAAACAATTGATAAAACAGTTGATAAAACAGCTAAATTAGAAGGTACAGATAGTGAAATGAATATTAATAATAATGATTTTAATTTAAAGTTTTAACATTTAGAATATATTATTTTAAATAATCAAAAAAAATTAACAACATATGATTATTTGAGATATAGATTTTTACATATTTATTTTAAATACTGGAAAAAAGATAGGTTAACAAAAATTGAAACAAATGAAAAAGTTACAAAAGAAATTTATAATAAAGGAACATATAGATTCAGAATAATTTGAAAATTAGGAAATTATTGAATTAAAAATAATTCGTTATCTATTCCATTACAAGGCTGTCATCAAAAAATCAAATCATTTATTAATGATGAAGATATAATTAACAGTAATTTAATTTATATTTGAGTTAATTGTGAAAAAACAATATCACAAAATTATAAAATATTTGTTAAAACAAAAATTTTTCTCAAATAAATATAAATAAATTAATATCAATAAAAACTACAAAAACATGACTTCATAAATTGGATTTAGTTTTATAATTACAAAAAAAAAATATTTATTTTGATGAATATGAATATGAAAATATCTTATAATATAGACAACAGTTTTTAAAAACTATTAAGTTGATACCTACATTTATTGGTGATGAAATGTAAATGGTTCTTCCAGAACTTAAAGAAGAAGAAAAATTATATATTTTAATTATATATGATAAATGTCTTTTTTATGTCAATAATGATTGTCTTATAGTTTAGGTACCATTAGGTAAATCTTCACTTTGAAAAAAAGAACAAGAAAAATTTTTAATGGTTAATGATTTTTTATTAGAAACAATTAGAAGACTTAAACTTATTGATGATCTTATAGTAAATTATCTAAATATTTCTAAAGATGCAAGAAAATTTCTTTGTCCTAATAAAAATAAAGAAGGCTAGTGAACTTCAGAATACCTTATAGATCAGATAGTTAATGTTGCAATACTTATTTTTAAATTTTTATATCCCAATGCAATAGGTATTTTTGTATTTTATAATAGTACAAATTATAGTACAATAGTAAAAGGTAGATTGAATACTTTTAGAATGAATTTAAATTCTGAAGAAAAGCTATCACATATACATAACACTTATTATGGATCAAATAATATTTTACACTCTATGGTTTTTCTATCTAATAATTCTAAATATTCAAATCAACTTAAAGGTATGAAACTAGTATTAATTAAAAGAGATTATGAAGAGATAATTTATTAGCTAACTGTAAATTATGCAAAGGAAAACAAAAATTACAGATGTAAGCAGAACAGAATATTGTACACATCGAATTTTGTCTTTACAACCTGATTTCTTGATACAAAAATCTAAATTTCAAGAAGAAATTGAAAAATATAGACAAAATATATATTTTATTTCAAGTATTATTGTGAATTAAACTATATAGAAATATATTGGGATGCTGCAAAAAAATACACTAGAGAACATTGCAATTACACTTGGAATGGATTACAAAAAACTGTTCCTGAAGTATTAGATTCAATTTCTTTAATTATGATTTGAAAATATGTATATAAATCATGAAAATATATGGACATATACAGAAAAGATATTACTGGAAAAATGGTAGAATATGCAGTTAAAAAATATAAATCTCATCATCATGTACCTGATGTAATTTATAAAATTTATAATGAAATTAAATAATTGAAATTATTGAAATTTTTATAAATTGTTAAAATATAAAATGTAAATATACTTTCTTGAATTTGATTGGCTAAAATCGCATCATGTGTTGCTTACATAAACCAAGAAAATTGAGAAAATTTTTTTTTCCATAAATAGTTTCTCCCAAATGTATACATTGGATTAAATTTTATTTAAGATTTTCTTATTATAGAGGTTCCGCACTGTATAACTTTTAATAGTATCTCATTTTTATTAATTAGTTATTTCATTAATTATAATTAACAATATTTAAAATATGTTGTAATAAAATATTTTCTTAGCAATATGTTGGAGTGAAGGGTTAACCTTGCCTTTGTGGGAAATGCCGAAACAAATTGTGATTTAATAAAGTAAATTAATGATAATAGTTAGTTATTATTATTCGTGCTAAGCTTTTGATGACTAAAATTTTTTTTTCTATTTCTGGGGGCAATTAAGAAAGAATTGAAACAATTAACCCTGAGTATATTGTTGAGAGAAAGCATAGTAGAGTATATATTTAATTAAGTAATACGTATTTGAATGTATAATTAATGAGTACAAATGAGTAATAATTGCTAATATTGAATATTGTTTATAATAACTTTATAACTTTTAAAGTCAAATCCCCAAAGTTGGAAACCCATGTGTGATTTTTTTTTTTCCGTTGATAAGTTTAGTCATAATTTTGTTTCGAAAGTGACTAAAAGTTGTTTGTGTTTCCAAATATTAAAATCTTTTTTTTTCTAAAAAAAAAAATGATCTAATATATAATTTTCAATTAAGAAGAAAATTAGATCATGGGTAAATCTCAAAGCCTCCGTATAAAAACACTATTTAAATATCCTCTCCTTATATTTATTTTCTTTATCTGAAACTCCGAAACCATCTTATTCGTTTTTTTTTTTATTTTTATTTTTATTTTTTTTTTTAAAAAATGTCTCCAAATCACAATTTACTGATAATGAACGAAAATACTCATGAAATTAGAATGGAAGATTATGACATAAATCCCATAACTGGGTTTCTTCCCCTTATGCCTCCTCTAAGGACTCTTCCTGATGAATATTACGAACCTTGGGAATTTATAATAGAAAATTTTCATGAATTGATGCTAGCAGGAAGATTCAGAACTTCCGTTGATAATGTATGTAATTTTATATAATTTTATAATAGGTTTTAAATAATTTTAAATATTATTTTATATAATTTTATATAATTTATAGATGCCTCTCTTGACTGTTGACCGTCTTAAAACACCAGCCGAATATCATCGAGCATTCTTGGTGTTATCTTTCCTATCACACGGATATGTGTGGGGAAACATGAATGATATATCTGACGTGAGTTTAAATAATCTTCTTTATTTCTCATATTTTTTTAATATTTTAAATATTTATATTTTATAATATATATTTTTATAGAGAATACCTGCAAGTATTGCAATACCTTGGGTAAAAGTATCAGATTATCTTGGAGTTGCACCTGTCGCTAATCATGCAGCTGTTGTATTATGGAATTGGCGACTTATTTTTCCTGATGAACCATTCAGTTTAAAGTAATAATAATGAGAAATATCTTTTTTTTTGATAATATATTTGAAATATAAATTGATAGAAAAATTTTTTTTTTTTTTAATTTTTTTTTTTTTTAAATTTCTATTTTTATTAATATTTATTAGTAATCTATCCACCTTATTAACCTTCACAAATACTTTTGATGAATCATGGTTTTATCTTGTTACAACTGCCATTGAAGGACATGGAGGAAGTGCATTATCCTCTATAATTTCTGCCGTCAATGCTTCTAATGTTGGAAATAATAATCAATTACTTAAATCTCTTAAAGGAATTAGCTCAATTATTGAAAGTATTAATTTAACTCTACAAAGAATGTATGAAAAATGTGATCCTTATGTCTTTTATTGGAAAGTACGACCTTATCTTTCTGGATGGGAAAATGAAGATCGATTACCAGATGGTTTAATTTATGAAGGAGTAGACGGTAATGATAAACATGGAAATCCTATTTATCGAAAATATATAGGAGGTAGTGCTGGTCAAAGTGCATTAATTCAAGCATTGGACATTCTACTTCAAATTGAACATTTTTCTACTTGTTTTATTAAACCGAAAGTTAATAAAGTCGATGAAGTAAATGTCGATAAAGTAAATAAAGATAATGGTGTCAATAAAGATAATGGAGTAAATGGAAGCAATAAAGTTAATGGATTCAATAAAGTTAATGGATGCAATAATAGTGGCGATCAATCATCACGCGAAGGGCAATATCATATGGGAAATGAATATAATAAAGCACCCCAAGTCAATATATGTTCATATATGAATCGTAATAATATTAATAATAATTTAAAATGTCCATTCAACAATATGAACAACAAACAAAAACCTTATTTATATAAAATACGTGAAAATATGCCTGGCCCTCATCGAAGATTTCTAGAAGATCTTGCTAAAATAGCTAACATTCGTAATTACATTATTTCGAATATTGGTTATGATTCAGGCGAAGATGAAGAAATCAATAATTTAATTAAAGCGTATAACGAATGTCTGGTTCAAATGAAGAATTTTAGAAGTTTACATTTACAAATTGTTTCCGTTTATATAGTAATTCAAGCAAATCGAAATAAAACTGTTCTTCCGATTAAAAAAGGTAAACGTAATATACACACATATTCACATTTATATACATATGTTTATATGTTTCATACGTGTGCACCCCCTTTTTTTTTTTAATTTTGATTTTGATTTTTTACATATTTGAAATAATAATAATGATAACAATAATATTAATATTTTTTTTTTTTTCTAATAGAAATTATCACAAAAAATCATACAACGGAACCCATTAAAATTACTAAACCTTCTGTTATGGATTCAATTAAAGGCACTGGGGGGACGAATTTGATCCCATTCTTAAAGCAAATGAGAGATGAAACAATAGCTCAAGAAATTCCGAATAAATATAATTAGCAGTTGAATATGGTTAGAAAGAAAATTTGATTACATTATATATACTATGTATATATAGATAGATATATATAGATATATAGATATATATATATATATTTATTTATTTATTGTTTCACTTGTATAATATTCACATTCTAATCGCATTAGATATTATATTGTAGAATATTTATTATTTAATTTAATAATAATAATAATATGTATTTAGTTTCTTAATAAAAATATATTTACGCGTAATTCTCGTGGTACATTAATCACCACGAGCAATAGCAACCATATGTGCATGCAGATTTACGTGTATGATCTCCACAATCCCAAAATCTTCTCATTTTCTCTCAATCATCTGCCTCCTCAATCTGTCTCAATTTGTTTAAGTTACATTATGATTTACTAATAAATTTCCTTATTTAATTATTTCCATTTTTTTATTTTTCCAATAAAAAATCTTGATCCCAAAAATGTGTTCATATAGTTCATATCAAATATCAAATATAGAAAATATAGATTTCTTTATTACTAATAGATTAAAAAATTATTTAAAATCATCACAAGGATCTTTAATTTGTGATATAAATAATTTAAAATTACATACATGTCGCTACTTTTAACAGAAACAAAAAAATCACAATATGAAGAATTATCCCTATTGATGGCTATGTTTGTTGATGATGAATTCCAATGGTTGGGTAACGAAGAACAAGTGGAGCTTTGGAAGGTATTATGGAATTTTCTAAAAATAATATAGATATATACATATATATATTATATATAATTTATATATAATTTATATATAATTTATATATAATTTATATATTAATTATGTATATTATTTTATTCTAATTTTAAATTTTTTTATAGTTTACATTAGTTACTTTTGCTGCAGATCAAGAAAATCAAGAAATGCACACCAATAAAGAAATTCCCGGTTTTCGATTTAGAATATTATTGAATGAAGAAAGTTGGCTTAATGTTTTTTTACCAGGAAGATATCCAGAAATAAATCCCGAATGCTATTTTTCGTCGGATAAGGCAAATAGACAATTCTGGACTTTGGTAAACGAAGAGATTGAAAATAAATTGAAAGAAAGAAAGAAAGGAGGTAAAGTTATTATCTTTGATCCTTTGTCATGTGAGCAATCATGTGAATTACATTTCTAACTACACTATTTAAATTCCAAAGAATGTTGTATTTTTGATCTTTATCAACATATAAAATCATTTTTACAGTCTAATTTAAATTTCAATACTGATCTCGATAATAACGATAATAATAGTAATGATAATTATAATTATAATAATGATAAAAATACCGTAAAAAAAATTATAAAAATTTGTCGAATTTTAATTTGGACACATCATCTCTTGTCTCTTGAAAAAAGAAAGAATATATGTCAATGGGCAGAAGAATTAGAAATTTGGGGTTTGTAAATCATATAATATATAAAATTACGTAATGATATTATATATTATTTGTGTTATGTGATAACTGTACATATGCTATATATGATATACAAAAGGTTATTCAAAGCCGGGATATCCTGGAATTATTATCGTGGAAGGGTTATATGACAATGTGCAAGAATATATTTCAAGATTAAAAGTATGACTTTTATTGTTATGTACATATTTGTTTTAAAATATTTGTATTAAATATTTGTGTTAAATATTTGTGTTAAATGTTTGTTTTAAATATTTGTTTTAAATCTTTTGAAAGAATTTACGTTGGCAAGCAATTACTGTTCGTTCAGAAGAAACCGAAACGTTTGAAAATTATGACGATGATAATAATAATGTACCATTGAAGAAAGATGATTATAAAGGATATTTAAAATTAAAGTTAGAATGTAATAATCCTGGAATTTCAGAAATGAAGGATATGTCTGAAATCTCTTCAAGGTAAAATTATATAATTATATATACACATCACATACATTTAAAATTTATAATAACATATTTTATCTCACATGATTTTTTAAAGGATGAAAGAAGTTGGATTGGAACAAATGTTTTTGTCTTCTATGAAGATTCACAAAAAATAATTAATTTATTTAATATAAACAATAAATAAAAAATAAATAAATTAAATTTATTATTTTTTTTTTAATTGTTCTTACATTTGTATTGTTTCTAAAAAAGGATATTATAAATATTAATATATATATTTTTTTTAAATCAGAAATTTGTAATTGTTAATATTGTTAATTGAATTGAATTTCAAATATATTCAAACATAATGAACATAATGATGATGATGATAAAAAAAAAAAAATAAATGAAATAATGAATAATTATAAAATGCAAAAGTTTCATTGAAGTCATATGATGACTGAATTCAATTTTTTTATTTGAGAAAAAAATACAAAAGATAAACATTAACACAAAATAATAAAAAATATTTTTAAATTGTAAATCAGAATTAATTATAGTCATTATTTTCATTATTGGGGTAATGCAAAAACAGTAGTCTACAATAAAGAAGAGACAACGTCTCCTTAAATATTAATAGATGATTTAGATAATATTTTTGTGTAATTGCAAATAAACCACCAATATCTCTTTGAAAGCAAATGTCCCACTTACAATGACCCAAAAATGCCAAATAAAATATTTATGCATCATTACACATAGTGACTACGAAAATTTGAGAAAAAAAGAACCACTTATTAACGTTTTTTTATATTATATTTATTATAAAATTATGTAATTTTTTGTATTTATTAATCACAACATGTTTTTCCTTTACCACCAGATTATTTACTTGATTGAATTATCGAATTATTGGATTAGATTATTGACAAAAAAAAAAAAAAAAAAAAAAAAATGCCGGGCATCCGGAATTTTTTAAAAATTTTTAGACTACAAGTGTATGTCCTGAGTAAGTTCCGTTTTCAAATTTTTTATCCCTTTTTTTTTTTCAACTTTTTTCCTCGTGCTCTTATTTAGTTATTTAGTTCGAGTTTATCCCATTTTAATTTTTTAATAGCTGTGCTTTTGTTGTTGAACATCGAAAAGCAACGATAACCTTTTATTTGACCTACAACTAAAAAAAAACCCTCTCCCGTATTAATATTATCTTTCCTTCCATTCTCATAACAAAAGCCATAATACTGTAATAGGTTTTATAACACCAATATTGGTTTTTTTTTTCTGAAACAATAATGCTAGTCTTCGTTTCTGGCAGCAAATAAATATATTTTGGTTGAAACTTGGTTTTCTTTGTTGACAAAAAACTAATATATATTGTTCAACAGCTTATTAATTAATAATAAATATCCACCTCACCGCTTTATTATTTATATATACCAGCAAACATCTTTTTGACATCTATTCCCGTTTCTATTAGACTGACGACTTAAGGAAAAACTTAATAATATAATATACACTTATATATATAGTAATAGAGTAATAACAGTAGTTTAAAGTTCAAAGTGTAACTAAATTATTACTAGGAAAGAAAGGAATAAAAAGTTGGTGGAAACAACACACTCTAGCCTTCATCACCTTATATTCATTTTTTAATATACAATTAATATATTCAATTAATTCAATTTCAGAATTAATAATAAACTACAATTATTTCATCAAAAGTATCTTTTAATAATATAAAAAAAAATGGGGAGTCAATTAACTAAAGAGCAAGCTCGTTTACCTTTCGGATACGTCTCTGTAAAATCGAGTCGCCGACGAATAGCAGGTTTAAATCCATCAACAATACGACCTAACGTACATCCCTCACCTGATAATCCTGACTCGCTCTTTAATGATCTTTTGGAGTTAAATAATCATCTTCAAAATGTTTCTAATAACCTAACTCCCACCATAATATCATCACAAACTGGTGATACTTCATCGATAAATACTTCTATCACGGAACAACCAGGTCAAGATGGTATGGTAGAAATATATAATAAACCCGATGATTATATTTCATATTCACATGATCACGGGGATGACTCCTGTTGCCAAGGAACGATTGAAATTCCGGAAGAATTTAATCCGTATAATAATTTAAGTCAAATAGTATTTAGTGAATTACCAAATTTAAAAAATATTGGACTTTGCCAATTTGGTTTGGTAAAATTAAGTCCTAATATATGTTTTTTATATATTACAACATGTCTACAAATGTAATTATTATTTTATATTTTGTAATATATCTAATAATTATTTATATTTTATAATTACATTTTGTATTATTATTTTACATTTTATAATTATTTTATAATAATTTAATTCTTGTTTTTCTCTCTCTCTAGATGTTGTAATGAATTAGTAGAAATACCAGCTGAAATTGGATATATGAAGAATTTGCAGACGTTAGACGTATCTAAAAATCGGTTAGAATATATTCCGGACACAATTGGATTTCTTCACAAACTTGTAGAACTAAAATTATCGGATAATCGTTTAACTTCGATACCTTCAGCTATCGGTTCTCTAAAGAAATTGGGTACACTATTACTTGATAATAATAAAATTACGGAAATACCACCCGAAATCAGTCAAATTAAAACACTTGTGAATTTGGATGCTCGTGATAATCTAATTACGGTTTTACCAGCCGAGCTTGGTCGACTTCAATATCTTAGAAAATTACGAACTGATGGATGCCCATTAACTACAGAATTTGTACATCAATTAGTTCATACTCCCCCTACACTTATGGAACTTGCCGCACGTACCATTGTGAGGCACCAAATTCCAATATTACAGAATACTACACCTCATATTAAAGATTATCTCGCTAGCGCCAAAAAATGTAGTTTTTGTGGTGGTCCATATTTCGAAAGTTATGTAAAACGAGGGAAAATTATTGATAAAAATGATCATCATATTCCTCTTGAATATCGTTTATGTCATCCACATTGGAACACTGAGAAAGAACGTGTTAGTCTTTTATTCTGTGCTTTACCGGAAACTGCACCTAGCCCTGAACCATATAGACAACAAAAGTATTACCATCAATTTACAAATGATAGACCATTTGATGGAAATACGACTATTGTTAGTGTTTCCTCCCCTAATCTACAAGAAAAAGTGAGACGCCCACCAGCTAGACGATCTATGACAATCCCTCTTAGTTCTCTTACTAGGTCCCCCTCATTACCTAGTTTACCAAGATCTGCATCACCAAGACCATCATCAAATGATATCTCACAAGAAGATACAGGAATGAAAAAAAATAATAATTCACGTGGACGTACTGGAGTGACATCTCTATGGCGATCTAGAAAGAATAATTCAGCATCAGCTATTTTAGGAAAGCCAACGCGTAACAGTTCTTCTCTACGTCTAAGACCTCGATGGCGTATATGATAATACCCCTAATTATCATTACTTTTCGGTAAATTGATTTTTTTTTTATCGAAGACTTGTATCGTTTTTTTTTAATCTTTTTGGTTGATGGGATGGACATTATAATTTTTAGTTCTGTTATTATTTCATTTTATTTGACTGACATTAAAAGTGAACGTGATAATGCGTGGGGATCATGTATATAAATTTTTTCATGGATATTTCTTTATAAAAATTTCTCTTCAATTCTTCAATTTTATTATTATTAATTGCCATCACATTTCCTACGCACATATTAATTGATCAAATAATCTACCATATCAATCACGCAAAATCTTATCATATGACCATAAGCTCTAACTTTTATTTCTTAGATAATAATTTTTTATTTTTTTATTTTTTTTGGTATCACTTGTAACCAATACTTTATCCACCAACTTACATTCATTTATAAACACATTCACTCTTTAAAATAAACATGTTCCTATTAAATACTTTTATTTATTTAACATACTAACTTTATTCATTCACTTATTTATTCCAAATTATTCCAAATTATTTCCAAGGTGACATTTCTTCCATCCTTTATTTGTTCCAATTATCGTTTTCCACACTCCCCCTTGATCATTCATTTTATCGCTCATTTTACCATTCACATTATCATAAAATTTTATTATTATCTTTATCATTCACTTTATCATTCATTTTATCATTCACTTTACACGAACACCAATAAAATTTTGAGGATAGCGCCATTTTATTATTATTATTATTATAGCATTTTATAGCACATTTTTTTTTTGTTAAAAAAAAGGGGAACATCAATTGTTCGTGTAATACATTGGAAATGTGTTTGTACATATTTATTAGGTGGATTATTTTCATTACTTCCTTATCTCCAAAGTTATCTTTGTATTTCTTTTTCATAATTATTATATATATATTTTTTTTGCGATGGTTAAAAATTTATAAAATTTATTATTTAAATAATATTCATAGAAATCAATAGTAGCATTATAATATTATTATTTTTTTAAAAGTGGTGTTTTTGAAGCTTGTATTATAGGAAACAGATAATGAGTATAGTTGAAATGTGAGCAATATTTGGGAGTAGGCAAGATGCATTAAATTGGTAAATTGATTAATTATAATTGGGCCGGAAAAAAGTGTGGATTTGGAAAAAAAAAACTCCCTTCAAAAGAAAAAAAAAAGAAAAAAAAAAAAGAAAAAAAAAAAGTGACTGTCAACCTTATGGAGAGGGGTCTTTACTGTCGATTTGAAGGGATATTAATGAAATTCATCATTATTTGTATTTCTATTATTCTATTTATTATTACTTCTTTTTTTATGTAGATTATATTTTTGGAAATTATTTTTTTTTGCCAGGTATTGTTTTTGGATTTATTACAATAGATTTTTTTTGACTGGATGGATCTTGTTAATAGTAATATAGAGATTCCAAGAAAAAAATATTATTTACCGCGTTAAAATGTCTTTGGGGTTCCATTTTTTAGATATTATCATCTAATTTACTGTATAAAATATTTATTCCATAATTCCTCTCAAAGACTCCTGAATTCTATATCTGTCTCATTCTCTGAGAAAACCAAAACTCGAACTCTCGCTTCCAAGCAATCATACTTTAATATTCCACTTTCTTCACTCTTCATAAAAATTCATCATAATTTATAATCGCAATTTACATTCACAATCCCATTTTTTTTGCATAATCATCCTTCATTTTTCATAATCATTATTATTATTTATTATATTTATCTTGATCCTTCCAGTCTTTATAACGCGGTAAAAAATCATTGTAAATTTAAATCCCAAAAAAAAGACCAGTTTCTTAAAAAAAAAAAATTTCCATTATTAATCTCATTACATAACAATCAAAAAAAAAAAGAAACATTCCTTTCCAATTTTATCAAATTTTCTTTCTTCTCTATCATATATTTTACTCATACAAAAAAAAATCAGATTAAATATATATCATTATTTAAACATTGTTTCTCTTTTTAAAAAATCAATGTGTCTTTCTTTTCTTTAAAATTCTTGGTGGTATAACGCCATTAAAAATATTAGCTGATATATTTTTTCTTTTTAACTATCTGGCGGGAGGAGCATATACTAAAAATATGTTCCATAAATTTAAAGTTTTATACGTAAAAAAAAAAAAAAAAAAAAACCAAAAAAAATATATATAACAAAAAGAATAGATTCGACAAATATACGATTTATATATATATATATCTGAATATAAATACGCAATTTTGTTTTTATCTTTTCATAATATTTAAATATCAATAAAAAAAAACCAACTAGATTTTAAAAATCTTATTATTATTTTTTTTTTAAACAACGATTCTTTGGCAAATAATATCATTTTTTCACGTGTATAAATCACTTGCTGCGCGATATTCGCTTGCGACCCATTTTAGAAGTCCGGAAAGAGATAATCGATGTAAAAAAAAATAATCTCAATTTTATATCCGAATGTGTTGTATATGGAAATACTTTCAACATACGTACGCAAAGTACTATGTTCATGATATTTGGAACTAATATAACGAAGGTCTGTAGATCAACGAATGTGGTGAGAATAGGTTTATTTGGAAATAGAACTTATTCCTTACTCACTGCGAAAAATAATTCGGAAGTCTTAATAAAAAGAACCAATTTGGTCAGGATAAAACGAAAAAATATACTACGCTTGTACGCAACAGAAGTCGATCCAACAAAGCAACCTAAGGGTAACGATAAAAGCGATAAAGATGTAGAAGATAAAAAAGATCATAATCAGTCAACTAATAAAGAACAAAAAGACCAAAGTGAGGTTAAAATTCCAAAAGGATTTTCGAATTTTTCAAATAATAAAAATGTTAAAATAAAAGGGGAAACTCCAAAACTCGAAAGTCCTCCTCGTTCCCAAAAGGATCGAAAATCATCAGAAAAACAACCACAACAAATGCCAAATATTCGAGAATTTAATTTACAACTTAATGCCAATACTATACTTCCTCTCCTGTTTTCATTATATGTTCTTTATAAACTAACAGGAGGTAGTGACAATTCTCGTGAAATTACATGGCAAGAGTTCCGGACAGCATTTTTGGATAAAGGTTTAGTAGATAAATTGGTTGTAGTGAATAGAAAAAAAGTTCGAGTTTATTTACATTCAAATGCTACTGGACAAATGTATCCAAATACTTCATCTTTACCAAATACAAGTTATTATTTCAGTATCGGATCAGTAGAAGCATTTGAAAGAAAGTTGGATGCAGCTCAAAAAGAATTAGGAATTCCATCATCTGAGCGAATCCCAGTGGCATATCATGATGAAGTTAATATATGGAATACATTATTACATTTTGCACCAACTCTCCTTTTGACTGGTGTATTATTTTATATGACAAGACGTGCAAGTGGTGCTTCGGGTTCACAGGGAATTTTTGGTATTGGAAAGTCTAAAGCAAAATTATTTAATCAGGAAACTGAAGTAAGAGTAAAGTTTAAAGATGTTGCAGGTATGGATGAAGCTAAAGAAGAAATAATGGAATTTGTTAAATTTTTAAAGGATCCATCTGCTTATGAAAAATTGGGAGCTAAAATTCCAAAGGGTGCTATCTTAAGTGGTCCCCCTGGTACAGGTAAAACTTTACTTGCTAAGGCAACAGCGGGTGAAGCAGGTGTACCTTTCTTGAGTGTTTCTGGGTCAGAATTTGTAGAAATGTTTGTTGGTGTTGGTCCATCTCGAGTTCGTGATTTATTTGCCAATGCTAAAAAACATGCACCATGCATTATTTTTGTTGATGAAATTGATGCAATTGGAAAATCACGTGGAAAAACGGGACAATTTGGAGGGAATGATGAACGTGAAAGTACTTTAAATCAATTACTTGTGGAAATGGATGGATTTGGTTCAAGCGAACACGTTGTAGTTTTAGCTGGTACAAATCGACCAGATGTATTAGATCCTGCATTGATGCGTCCGGGTCGATTTGATCGTCATATCGCTATTGATCGGCCTGATGTAAAAGGTAGAGAAGCAATTTTTAAAGTACATTTAAAACCTATAAAGACCAAAGAAGATATTGATCGTTTATCAAAAAAACTAGCCAGTTTTACACCAGGATTTTCTGGAGCCGATATAGCCAATGTATGTAATGAGGCAGCATTAATAGCTGCACGTTATCATAAAGATTCAGTATCAGAGGAACATTTTGAGCAAGCTATTGAACGTGTAATTGCAGGAATAGAAAAGAAATCACGTGTATTATCTCCTGAAGAGAAAAAAACAGTAGCATATCACGAAGCAGGACATGCAGTCGCTGGATGGTTTCTTGAACATGCTGATCCATTATTAAAAGTATCAATTATTCCTCGAGGTATTGGAGCACTTGGATATGCACAATATTTGCCAAAAGATCAATATTTATATTCAACAGCACAGTTATTAGATCGAATGTGTATGACTTTAGGTGGACGAGTTTCAGAACAAATCTTCTTTAATATAGTGACTACAGGAGCCCAGGATGATTTGCAAAAGATCACAAAGATGGCGTACGCACAAATTTCAATTTATGGTATGAATCCAATTATAGGACCTTTATCATTTCAAAACCCAGGTGAATCTGAACCACAATTTCAAAAACCATATTCAGAAGAGACAGCTAAAATGATTGATGATGAGGTTCGGAAATTAGTGGCAATAGCTTATGAACGCACTATGAAATTGTTAACAGAAAAAAAGAAAGATGTAGAGAAAGTTGCACAACTTCTATTGTCTAAAGAAGTTTTAAATAAAGAAGATATGATTACATTATTAGGGAAAAGACCTTTCATAGAAAAGAATCAATCTGATGATCATACAATACCACCAGGTGGATCACCAAGTATTCCCGAGCAATCATCACCATCATCACCATCATCGCCACCACCAGCAGAACCTTCATCAAATGTTTAAACCGTTAAAAGTAATAATAATTTGCTTTTTGAAAGATAATTAATTTAATAATTTTCATAATCATTATGATGAATAATGTGGTTTATAAATATGTATAGTTATTATTATATAGATGATAGTCATATTTTTTTTTATAAATTTTATTATTATAATTTAATATTTTAATTTGTAAATTCAATATCAACCAAGAATTATTTTATTTATGTGATACATAAAAAAAAGTTTTATATAAATTTTGTAAATAATTTTATTTGACGAAAGAAGTTTCTGGTAACTTTATTTTTAAAGAATTACATTATCTGAATATTTTCTTCCTTCGATCGTAGGGTCCCTTAATAATAAAATCAATAAAAAAAAAAAAGACTACTAAAAGAAAATTTGCCTTATATCTGTCTTACTAAATTGTTGCCCACATTTGGCACATTTGCGGTTGCGACTTTCAACTTGTTTGTCCAAACATTGTTTACAAAATGCGTGCATGCAAATAAACACACAATGGTCTTTAAATCTGATATTACATGTTGAACATTTCCATTTTGTCTGTTAAATAAAAATTATGGATCAAAAAAGATATTATTAAAAATGTGAAAAAATAAAACTATTAATTTCATCTTATTTACCTCATATGCCTCAAGTAATTTTTGCGCATCGGAAGACACTGCAGATATTCGAAGTTCATCGACTTCCTTAGTTGCTGTTTCCAGTTGATCTTTAACTTGCCTTAATTTTTTTTCCATTACTCTTTTTTCCTCATCACGTCGACGCAATTCTGAATTGTATTCCCTGACATTCGCATCCCTCTTTAATTCAAATAAAATATCGTTATTATCATTACATTGTCAATTAAAAATAACAAAAGAAAAAGTCAACAATAACAAATTTTCAATTTACATCATTTCGTAACATCTCTGAAATTTTTTGTTCTACTTTAATTCCATTATCAAGGGATACCAGTTTTTGTTTATATACGGCCAATGATTGGAGTGCGTTGGCAGATTCTTTGCTATATTTTTCCTTTAATTATAAAAAGTAAACTTATATGTAAACAAATAATTATATTAATTTCAAACATTAATCTAGATATATATAACTTTCATACCAATTGAGCCTTAGTTGACGCCAACTCATTCTTTTGCGTATTAAGTTGTTCATGTTGTTGAGATACAACAACATTCATGGAAACAATTTCATTCTGAATTTTCACGTTTTCTTCCGTTTTCTCATTAAGTTTTTGTTGAAATTTGGTAAGCTGATAAATGATAATAAATAATAATTAATTAATATTATTATTTAATATTATTATTTAGATATGAGCTGATCAACTCATCACCAAACAACGAATATTTTAATTAATATTTTAATTAATATTTTAAAATTTTCAAATATATTACCGATTGTTTCAAAGGTTCGATTCTCTGATCTTTCGTATCGAATACAGACATGTGAAAATCATCCTCCCTTTTCTTCTGCTGTGAAAAAAGCATCTCGATTTCAGAGGATTGAGCTTTTTCATACTAAGTAAAATGCAAATTCATTGAGACCTTCGAATATTTGTAAAGTCAATAAACAAAAATATTATTCAATAACATAGAATCAAATAAATTAAATACTTGTTTATAAATTTCATTCATAAATTCGAGTTCACGTATTCGGTCATTTAACTCCTTAATGTATAATGCGTCATTTTTTTGCGATTCTTCACTATTCAAATTTCAAGATATTTAGTTTTTTTTTTGAATTGACATTATAAAACTTTTTTAACCATTTGTAGATATTTTGTAAACATTTGCAAATACTTACTTTTCAAACTTTAATTGGTTATTAATAGCTTGAATTTCATCAACTTTTTTAGCTGAATCACTGCTCTGGTTCTCTCTAACAGATGATGATTCCCCTGAAGAAAATGTACTTTTACGACTTTTACTGTTTTCTATTTCAGTAATTCTAGAATACAGCTTACGTACTTCTTCTTTTAAATTTTGAATAATTTCCATTCTGTCGTTAGCAAGCATTCTATAATAAAAAATAATGAGTTTCATTCTTTCTCATAAAATACTTTATTTTTGATATATATATATATATCAATAGTTACCTAATTAATGATATTTTTTGGAACTCTTGAGGAATCATTGTTCGAAGTGATTCCACTTCCTTAACTAATTCATTTCTTTTTGCACGTATACGCTCAAGATCATTATGATACTCTTTTTTTACTTCTTGAAATTCTTGTTCCATTCGCTTCATTTCTGACTGGATTAAAATTTATTATTTTTTGGAATTTAGCCAATTTGTAAATTATTCAAAAATGTATGTATATAAATAAATATATATATATATATATAAATATATATATATAAATATAAATAAAAACAAAAACTAAAATACACACCTTCCATAAATCGTCTATTTTGTCTCTAGAAACTGTTAAAATTTGTGCCTCCCGAGTTTTTATCTCGAAGAGAGCATATAAATGTGCATATGAATCATGAAGCGACTCAAGCTCGAGTTGAAGAGTTCTATATGTTTCGGATTCTTTGATACGTTCTTCAGGAAAATATCTTAACTAAATTTTTTAAAATAAAAATATTTATTGTTCCAAGTTGATAAAAAATGATTAGCCAATAATATAGTAAATAAATTTATAAATACTTTTTCCTGAATTTCGTGAATTTTTCGCCTCCATTCAGCTTTTTCAGCTTGAGTATCATTAAATTCCTTCACCCGAGATTCAGCTATAGATCTTAATTCTATTAACTCCAATTTTTCCGACATTGACTTGTTCGCGGAACCACCCTATTCAATATATTATTTTTGCCAATTTAAATGTTATATGAATTAAATAAAATGTTTCAATCTCTTAATATTCTTACGGAATTTTTATCAAGTTTTCTTCCGAGATGTAAAAACGGATTTATTGTAAATATATTTGATCTATCCACATTTTTTTCTAATTGCTCAAGTTTATCTTGAGTGTTTTCAAGATTTCGAAAAGTTAATTCAAGATTTGCTTTAGCGATTTCTAAATCGCGTGTTAGAGAATGAACCTTTTATACAAATAAACAATATAAAATATGAAGAATTAATTAAAAAAAAAAAGTATTAAAATTTTTTTATTTTTAAAAGTAAACAAAATGGACAATAATTAATATAGAATGTAGAATATAAACCTCGAATGATCGATTTTCATGTACAACAATCTTTTCCAACATAGTTGAATATAAATTATCTTCTTTTTCTATTTCATTATAATATATATCAGCCAGACGAGATTGAAAATCACTATCATTTTTTAATTCTTTTAAAAGATCATCCCGTTCACGGAACCAATTTGTCATTTTTTCAATAATTATTTCAACAACTCGTCTCGTATACTCTAAAGATTCGTTTTCATATATTCTGTTCAAATAAGGTCCATTGAAATTTACTTTAAAAATGAGTGAAATATAAAAATTTAAGTTTTAAAATATGAAAAGAAAATAATATATATATATATATAAGTATATAAAAATATATATAAATATATAAAAATATATATAAATATATAAAAATATATATAAATATATAAAAATATATATAAATATATATAAATATATATATAAAGATATATAAATATATATAAATGTAAAATATATAAATATATATATATATATATATAAATGAAATAAATGTAATAAATGTAATATAAAATAATCTTTTAATAATTACCATCAGAAGAACCAATTTCATCCAAAAGACCTTCATCATCAAATCGAATTAGAAACTTTCGTAAATATTCTAAAAGCTAGAATAAACATATTTATAATTTGTGTTTATTATAAATCAAGGAGTATAAATTTAATTAAAATAAAAAGGAATTATAATTTTACGTACTTGATCTACAATGATCAACTTTTTTTTATATTCTTCGTCTTTTTCGAGTAATTGCTGATTTAATTCCGAGGCATTCTCTGCTCGACGTTTGTATTCTCTCATTGACTCCAATAACACATTTTTAATATATTTCTAAATCATAATAATAATAATAATAATAATAAAATTGAGAATATAAAATTTATTTTTACTGAAGGTAATCTTCATAAGAAACAAATAAAAGTTGATAAGTATAGATCTAACCTCCAACCATTCTGGTTCAGAAATATTAATATTTGCGATGGCTTGATAGTTAATCGAATTACTTGAAGTCACACCTTGATCATTCTGTAGACACTCATTTGAACTTAAAGGTTGAGTGCTGTAAGGTTTTTTCTGTAGTGGACCATAGTTCGTATTTGAATCGTAATGTAATCGCTTCCTATCACCCATTGGAATCTTTTTATATTTGTTTAACAGAAAATTATACTGATTTAATTCCAATCAACGTTTTCTTAAATAATTTGTAATAAAAGTCTTGCTCGTATGATACTAGCTCAAGTACATATTGCGTCATTTGTACAAAGTCTAGGCCAAATAATCGTATAGTAATAAAACTCTTTAAAGATCGTCTATAAAGCTATAAAAATATTTAAAGAGTATTCTCAGTGTACCTATTCTCATAATGACACCACGCAAGTAGTGCAATCCAAAACTTACATGCAAGAATCTGAATAAAGAATAATGCGTTCAATAAAATCTTTATTTGTCATTTTTACTTGATTGATGGATTGTGCAACAGAGAATATTAATGCAGAAATATATAACATGATCCCAAAATAAACATCAAACATTCATACATTTTATTTATTTATTTAATTTTTCCCGAGTAAAATATTTTACAAAAAAAAAAAAAAAAAAAAAACAGGTTTAAAGAAAGTTGATATTATACTCGAGAGAAATAATTTGATAAAAAAAAAAAAATCCCTCAAAATAATTGTTGTTATATAATAAAATGTATTTGATTTATACAAAAGAAGATGCATCTTTTACATCAGTGCCAGATGGAATTGGATCATTTGGTCTCACAGTATAAGTTGGTGGTGGAACCCAATCATGAGCTGTTGGTGGACTATTAGAATAAACCACATAAGTTGGAGTTATCTGACCTTCTACATAAGGAATTATGTCTTTTCGGAGACCCATCGTTTTGTGCGAATAACGATAAATTATATATGAAAAGTAGATCTATAGAAGGTGTGAAAAAATAAATTAAATAAATAAAAAATTTTTTAAAAAATAATTAAAATCAAATGAATTTTTTTTTTTTTTTTTAAAAAAAAAAATTAGTTAACGTACTGAGAAGAATTCTATAAAGAGAACTCTAAAAGCCTCTTTAATCAAAAACATATTGATAAGTTGGACACAATCAATGTTATTTTCTTCTCCTGTAAGTTCTGTTTGACATCTATTTATGGATTCATCTTTAACGACTATTTCAATAATATAATCGATCGTGGTATAAATAAACAAAAACGCAGTAATAACCCAAATTGCAATTGATATACGGCGCATCGCAATAACATTATCCTATAAAAAATAAAATAAAATAAATAAAAAATTAATTATAATTAAATTCTACAAAATTATTTAAATTATCTCAGATTTATAAATAAATATACCTGTCTGAGTGCGAGTATCCCGAAAAAACTAGTTAGAGATATTATACAATATAAGATACCAGAAATTATCAAAGTTGATTCATCAACGGAATCATTATAAACTAAAATGAATAATAAATTGAATAATAAATTATTAATAAATTGAATAATAAATTATTAATAAATTGAATAATAAATTATTAATTATTTTTATAATTTTTTTATTATTTGAAAGATCAACTTACTGGTTAAACCGGCGAAACTAGCAATACAGCTCAAAATTCCATATAGCTATATGCAAAAAAAAAAATAAATAAAATGTTAGTCATGAAATCATAGAAATATCGACTAAAATTCATAAATTAAAAAATTCTGTTATAATAATACTCACAGAATATAAGGATAAAATAGCAGCAACTCCCACATGTTCAGGAATGCAAACGCAACAATAGTTCATTGATCTATCATCAAGAGCTAAACCTTGTCTACCATCAGAAGAATCTATAATAGTAATGGTAGGGTATGTACCTTTTTCATATGAATTATCATTATCATTATCTGTCTGAACATTTGTTGTCTGAGAATTTGTTGTCATTTTAAGATGGTAAAAATTCAGAAAATTCGTTAAAAGAGAAAAGTACCGCACAGCGATTTAAATACCAAAATGAAAAACGAATAAATAAGAATGAAAAAGGAAGTAAGTGGTGGCTATAGTTAATTTGAGCAAATATGTGCTTAGTAAATCGACCGGCGATTTTCTTAGATCTTAAGGATTTTATGAGAGATTTAAGGGATTTAAGGAATGAAAGTTTTAGTGACTTTTGAGGAATTATTTTTTATTTTTATATATAGATAAAAAAAAATGATGGGAATGGGTCTAAATTTAGAATAATCTTCGATGATCACACTTACCAAATGTTTAACAAATTCACCTTGTACGTATTGCGAAACATAGTTTTTTTGTTTGAGGTTCTTTCTATATTGTACACATGGACCCCGTCACACAGTTTGCTCTATCATTCTTACAAATAATACAGAAAAAATGGCGGCATGAACTTTATTTCAAAAACCCAACTGTTTTTGATACATTATAATTTTTATATCACTTACGTGACATTTGAAAAAAATAACGTGGTCTGATCTGTTATTATGTGTCACATTAAATATTATCAAATATTATTGTCACGATCTTTATTTTACTTAAAATATAGGACAAAATTGATCATGATGGTGCGTAAGGATATAATTTCTATATTGTGTGCAGTGATGTACAGATTATATAGATTATATTGAGTATTGTGTTTGTTAATTCACAACATCAGATTTTAAGAGGATGTAAAATTTCAAAAAAAATTATAATTATCAAGAGAAATTGTGCCACAATAAATGTACCTATAACATATCCACTTTTTCATTATTTATCATTATTATCATTAGTATTATTAATATTATTAACAGTAACATTATCTTCATTATTATCTTCTAATAAATAAAATAAAATTAATATCGATCTTAAATTTTTTTAAAAGAATCTTTCTCTCCGATATAATATAAAAAATTACTTATTCAAATGCCTTTAATGAAATATTAGAAAACAACATAAAAAAAAATGATCAAGCAAAGAGAACAAAAAAAAATTAGTTGAAATATTTGATGATTATTAAATTTATTTTGGATATAAATTAGATACAATTAAGAAAACATTTGTTAATTCTCAAAATAAAAATTGGTTATAATATTTATTAACCTTTTATTCATTCCCTCTTGAATAGTAAAGTTAATTCCTTTCATTCATTCCCTCTTGAATAGTAAAGTTAATTTTATTAGTAAATATTAAAAACAAACCGATTTGTGTGATTAACCTAATCTAAAAATTCTTGAATTTCAGGACAGAATTGCTTATAATTATTTTTGAAAAAAGTTGTATTATTTTATTTTAATCAGACTTTAAATATGTTCTAATCTATTCAACTTAACATTTTAAATGTTGCTTATATCATCTCTTGTATAATTGATAAATATTGTAAAACTCCAAGTAAATTCCATTTGGATGATCAAATATTTGTGAATTCAATAACTAATAATAATATAAAAAAAAAATTAATTAGAAAACTATGCAAGTAGATACAAAAACACTAACAGAAAGTCACTAAGTTAACTACAAAGTAATTAGTTGACTCAGACTACTAAATATCCCAAAATGATTTCCAAGAATTTAATTAACTTAGGATTAAGTCTAACTATTTTCAAGGTGTTAAAACCACCAAGTAATTAGTTAACTCATAATTTGTCATCTAAATGCAAGGCAATTATTTATCTCAAAGAATGAGTCTAACAATTCACAAGGTGTGTTAAAACCGCCAAGTAATTGGTTAGCTTAGAACTTCACTAATTAAATACAAGGTTATCACTAAGTAGTTAGTTAGCTTAAGAATGAGGCTAATTACAACACAAGGTGAAAAGTAGAACAACACAATGATAACAGTAGTTAGCTCAAGTAGCTTTAATACATTAAAACCTTTTTTACTTTTGCTATAAGGAAGGTTCGTAACTGGCCCTTCCTTCAGAGCCTGTAGACCTTATAACAATTTCAAAAAAACTTCTGCGAGAGAAGATTCTCTACTTGCCTTGTTAAATGTTTAGCATTTCTATCTTACGGAAAATCATGTTTCCACGAGTTGTGTGAGAATTTACAACGTTTTTGCCTTATTTAAATACCATTTAAAGGTTAAAGGGGGATTATGTTGACCAACCAATCAAAATAATTTATTTTGATCAACGCGGGTGAAAAAATTTTGCTCGTCGATCAGTAGGACTTATCGACATATCCGCAGACTACATAAAAAATGATTTACGTTTATCCTTAATCATTATTCATATTAATTACGAAAATGTCTTTCGACACGACGGCTAGCTTTCTTGGTAGACTTACCTCTTCTGCTAGTATTCCGCGACGTCATTCAATATATGGAACAGGTGAAGATAGAATTGTATTAGATATTGGAAGTCTATATATAAAAGCTGGGTTTAGTGGCGAATCTAGACCAAGGCACATAGTTCCTGTGTATGCTGGTAACATGAAGACTCATTGGGACCCAGATTTCAATGGAAGTGGTGGTATTGCTAAAGCTTGTGGTGAAAGTTGTAGAGTAGTTGGAGAGGTAAATTGAACAAAGTTTTTATAATGCTTCTAATTTAACTTTCAATTTACTCTTTTATTAAAGTCAAATTAACATATTATAGTTTGCCGAATTGTTTGATTTAGAAATTGGAAAATATCCTGATGGTTTAGATGCTCTTTACGATCGATTAGCACACTATCTGAGGGAAATTTATTTTAGGTAAATATTAAAGTTTAATAGTTTAAATCATTTGAACAGTTAATTAACAATTCATCAACCAATTAATTAACCAATAAACGATTAATTAAACAATTATTTAGGTATCTTCTAACAGATCCTAAGCAACGCAAAGTTGTTTTATGTGAATCACCAATGATGCCTGTAAGATTAAAAGAATTGATTGCCAAAGTATTATTTGAGAATCTCCAGGCATGTATTTTTTTTTTTTTTTTTTAATAACATTTTTGACGAAATGTTAAAATCTAATTAATCTCAATTAATATAATTTATTCGATTTTTATTACAGGTGCCTTCAATTTCTTTCGCTCCATCTCACATGTTGGCATTATTAACAACTGGTTGCACGACAGGATTAGTAATTGATGTTGGACATTTAGAGACCACTGTACTACCAGTAAATATTAATATTATAATTTTTATAATTTTTATAATTTTTATAGAATTTTCAAGTTTATAATTCTAGTAAATTTCATTATTATTTAGACTTTTACTGCTCGTCCTTTGACTCCTTTTATTCGCACAACTCCTTTGGCGGGACGTGCATTGACAAAGAGACTCAAGGAATTAATATCTACATATGGAAGTATGGTTATACCTCCATCAACAAAAAATGTTCCTGTTCATGCTAAATATTTAACACCCTTTGTATTAGAGGATATTAAAGCGAGATTTATATTTGTAAGTCCTATAATGGTATCAGAAGCATCAATTGGAATTGCAGAAAAAACTTTAGTGGATGACATGGAAGCAAAATATTTATCAGTTAGTTCTGCCACAGATATTTTATATCCTATTACTATAAGCAAACTTGGTCGAGAACGTCAAATGGGAACTTTAATCATACCTGGATGGATTAGAGAACGTTGTGCGGAAGTGCTTTTTGAAGGAGATGAAGATGAATCTAGTGTGGTTGGATGCGCACTAGAATGCTTGTTAAAGGTTAATATAAAAAAATAATTTTTCCTTTAGAGTGTTTAACTTATATTTATTAAAAATAATTGTCTTAATAATTTATAACAATTTAGACTCCTATAAATCTGCGTCGTCCTCTTGCCTCGGCTATTCTCCTTATTGGAGGAACCACTTTGCTTCCAAATTTTCAATCTAGACTTGCGCAAGAAATTTTGCGGGCCATAAACACAGATAAAAGATTTACATCATTACGTGGTTTAGCAGAGCACATTGATTTTTTGGAAGAACATGGAAGTGGTAAAGTTTTTGGAGCGAATTGTAGAGCCTGGATTGGAGGTAATACTTTAATTTTTAATTTTATTTTTAATTTATTTCATTATTTTTAATTTAATTTATTATTTTTAATTGTATTATATTTACTCCATATTTAATATATAATAGGATCTTTAATTGGATCACTCAAATCTACTGTTGTTGAAATTACCAGAGAAAAATATTCTGGACAAGTTCCTGATTGGACAACTTCAAATACTATTACAACTACATAAAAACAATTATAAAAAAAAAAATCATGAACTATTAAGAATTAACTGGAAAAGAATTTTTAATTATATTAATTAATCAATTAATTTCCATCTTTACAATACAAATATTTTGATATTCCTTAATTATATTTATTTTTTTTTTATTATTTAAACAATAAAGAATGACATACAATTTATTTATGAAATAGTAAAATTTTAAATGAAATAAAATTATTCCTGCTGATAAATTTAGGCCGTGTCAACATCCATTTCTGTCCCTATTTCTAAACTTGAATTACTATCTCTCCTTTGTTTCTGACGAACTCGTGGTTCAACATTGTCATTATCTTCTTGTTTCGGTTTTACATCTGAACTACTATAATCATCTTTGTTATGATCGTGATCGCAATGTTCAATTAAATAACGACCTAAAAATTCGCAAGGATTTTGTGGCCTTTTTATTTTGATACCATGTTAGTAATTTTTTGTCACGGATAATTTAAATAAGAAAAAAAAATTATAAATATAAATATATATATATATATATAAATAAGCATATGTTAAGAATATTGTTAAAGAATATTATTGTATCATTTTGGTAAATTACATTATAATAATTGTAAATAGAACAAATAAAATAAAAATACCGTTCTTTGACCATTTTCTTCATTCCAGAAAGCAGGCTAGGCACGATAGTTTTATTAAAATAATCTCTGACTGCTGTTGAATTCTGTGGATGACGCATATTAAGTCTCTGTATGTTATTTCGTTCTTCATCAACTACTTCTCCAAATTGTTCTTCAAATTTGAAAGGTGAAAGCTGGTCTTCGGAAGGCGTTCCACCAGTTGTGTCTATTTCACCTTCCTCTCGTTTTCCAGGAGACCGACTAACAGGATTAAGTAAATCCTATAATTTAAAAAAAGTAATTCTTATCGTTGAACAACGCGATTTTAACTAGATATTTGAATTAATGAACACGAACTTGAATACTTCTGACTGTACTAGTTGCTCCACGATTCTCGGATTCGTTATTACTTGTTTCCGCTGGTGAAGAATCTGTAAACATTGTATTATCGTATTCGGCAGCCCGGTGCATAGGTTTGATTATTTATATTTTTTTTTTAATATTGTATAATACTAGTAAGAACTGGAAATTTTATTAAATTTCGCGATTTATTTTTTTTTTTGAAGTTTATAAATTACATAACCTGTAAGGTACATAATAATAGGTACCTATATTTTCTGTCATACACAAATTGATTCTAAAGGGATAAAAAAAATCTTATCAAAAAAAAAAAAACGATTTGCAATGAAACTTTGCGCGACGAGAAATAATACAAATGTTTTCCTCAGTTCGACTTTTAAAAATGCCATTGCGACTTTGCAAGGCCGAAATATTACAGAATAACGGGAAATTTCAAACTTTATTACATGTTCGAAATGTCCGATGTTATTATCCTTTAAAAATATTTCCATTTAATAGTTATTCAACTTTTAAAAACGAAACTATAAAATCTAATTCTAAAGTAAAGAATGAAGTCTTTAGAGATCCTGTCGGCTCACCTCAATCAAATATAACAGAAAAGATTGGTATGATTGATGTTTCAGCACATCGACCCATATCTTCGTTTCGAAATTCAATAATAATATTCAAAGATACTATTCGAAATTCTATCATAATAACCAAATTACGCGAACAACCATTAGTTAAAAGAATAAGAAACACAAATTTTCAAGATATTATTCAACGTGTACTCGTCAGGGTTTCCCGATTCTTAAACGAAATTACTGGATATTCTGCAGTGGAAAAAATGAAAGAACAGGTGGCGCAACAAGGTAACAGAAAATAAGGAATTAAATAAAATTAAAAAATTAAAATATAATTTATATAATTTCAAATTTTTCCCTTTTTCCCTTTTTTTTTTTTTAACAGAAAATGATTTTAAAGCCACACGAAAACGTCAGGCGGAAGCAAAAATTGCCTACGAGAAGGCAATTGACGCACGATCCAATACTCAACGCGAAATTAATGGAATACTTCAACGTAAAACCCAATGGTCAGGTGACGATGTGGCCAGGATTACTCAACTTTATAAAGATGAACATGAAAATATGCAAAAGGAAATTTCTGCGAAGGAAGAATTCACTAAATGTGAAAGACAAGTTGAACAAGAATTTACGGATCTAAGTAAGTCAATGATGGTACGATATCATGAGGAACAACTTTGGAGTGATAAAATTCGTAGTGCATCTAATATTCTTGCAAGTTCTATAGTAATATTTAATGTAATATTCTTTTTGGGAATGCAAACATTTGTTGAATCAAGGAGAAGAAAGAAATTAGTTGATAGATTTGAGAGTTTACTTATTAAACAAACACAAGAAAGAGATGAAAAATTAGATAACGGAATTATTCAACCATCAACGAAAAATTTTGAAATATTAAATAAGAAAATGGATAACTTATTACAAATTTCAACGACGGGTTTACATGATAATTTATCAATGGTGGAAGGATCAACGAGTAGTGATAATAATTATAATAATAATAATTCAGAGTTACCAATGACAGAAGAAGAACTTAAATCTTTTATGGATGATTTTGAAAAACCTTTAGATGATAATCAACGTACAAAAAAACCAATTGAACTAACTAGAGATGAATTTGACAATATTATACTTATATCAACTCTCTTAGGGGCATCTATAGGATTACTTATTGGTGTTATGGCAAATGAAATATTCAATAGATGACACACTAATAATAATAATAATAATAATTATAATTTCAAATTTATTTAATTATTCAATTATTTCAATTATTCAAATTATTTAATTATTTCAATTATTCAAATTATTCAAATTATTCAATTATTTCAATTATTCAAATATTTCAATTATTTCAATTATTCCATAATTGTTGCATTTCTTTCATATCTTGATCATTCCATTGAATAATCCAATCATTCACTTCATCTCCTCTAAGATTTTCTTTTTCTCTTTTTTCCTTTATTTTTATCAAATGATCTCTCACCATTTTTAATCGTTTTATCGCAATATTTTGATTAATATCTTGATTAATATCTGATGTTTCATTTACTTTAACTAATTCATCCTTTGCTGCTTTGATTAATTTTTTTAAAAATAATGGTGATCCATATACATCATCTGTATATCTTGTTTTATTTAGATATGTTATTATATCCGAAGATTCCATGAAATCATTTAAATCTTGAGTTTCTAATTCCATTTGTAAATTATTTAAATAATTATTATTATTAGAAAATAGTTCCTCATTGGAATCATAAATTTCAATGGTGTAAAAATTAGAATTTAGAAAACCTAAAACTTTATCACCATCATTTTTTTCCTGTTCTTGATGTGAATTTTTCGAAAAGATATTTTCGTTATGTTTGTTAGATTTGTCATAATTGTAATGAAAAGGATGATTATCATTATTATTATCATTATTATTATTATCAAAATAGTTATCCAAGTTTTTCCATTTGTGGTATTCCTGGTCATCAAACTTCAAATTTTCATACAATCCTTGAAATTCTTGTTGAGAACTTAATTCAATTTTTTGTTTTATACTTCCACTTCCTTCATATGTATTCAATAATGCAGCATTTGATGTACGTGAATAAAGTGAAGAAGAATTAGCCTTTGAACTATTATCAACATTATTCATTAGACTAGACAATTCGGTTGTCGCATTAATTCCACTAATAGGAAGAACATCATCTAGTAATTTGGTTGCAGATAATCCCACTCTTGTCAAAAATTTGCCCTTATTATTATTATTTAAAGTTGCCATATCCTGTGTTAAAATATTTTTCCTTTTTCCTTCGTTATTTGACATTTTTATTATTGTAAAAAAAAAAAAAAAAATTAACTACGTATTATTGTGCCACATCTTGTATAAATAAATATTATTGGGTCAAAAAGTGTGATATGAAAATATCGAAAATTATGTTTCTACCTCGAACAATCAAAAGATCTTCTACGATTCCTTCTACTCCTAAACAAAACAAAAAGTCCAAAACCAATATTTGGCCCAATATAAACATCGTAAATGATTCTACTCAAATTCCGACAAATTTATCAAACCATTCGCAAAAAATCGAACAAATTTTTGATGCACAAAATATACCAAAAGAGATAGATTATTCAAAAGGGAACATAATTGATGAATCAAAGATTTCTCCCAATAAAAAACTTTATTCATCTGAACAAGTAATTGTTTTACCAGAAACACATAATAACTCATCTAATCAAACTATTTATCCTCATAAAAGTATTGAAAACAGATTCAACATAACAGAAAATCTTCCGATAGAAAATGTGGAAAATGTAGAAAATGTAGAAAATGTGGAAAATGTAAAAAATGTGGAAAATGTAAAAAATGTGGAAAATGTAAAAAATGTGGAAAATGTACAAAATGTGCAAAATGTGCAAAATGTACAAGAAAATGCGGTTGAATATGATACCATTAAAGAATTTAGTTATCAACAACGTATACCTTTAAGTGGAGAACCAGTCTGCGTTATTTGGTATTATTTAAATTATATTCTTATTGGGTAATCTGTAATCAAAAATGTTATATTTTAAATTTTTTTTTTTACTAACAATTTCATTTATAGTGGTAAATATGGTGAATATATTTGTGATCAAACGGAAAATGATGTTTGTAGCATAGAATGTAAAAGAAAAGATATCGAAAAAATGAAAATTCCATATTCATTATCAAATAACAATAACAATAACAAATCTAATAAGAATTTAGAAATAAAAAATGTATCCTTGAAGAATGCGACTCAAACGCATTTTCAAATTTGTCCTAATATATTTCATGCTCAACTTACTGCATATGTTCCATATCCTGAAATCAGTCAAATGTCAGAAACCCAAGTACAAAATTTATTAAAAAAAAATCGAATAATAATTCATGGTAAAAATATTCCAAGACCTATTACAAGTTTTGAATATTGTCATTTACCACCAAGAATGATTGATAATTTAAAAAATTTAGAATATTTTCAACCAACTTCAATACAAATGCAAGTTATTCCTACTTCATTAGTTGGACGTGATATATTGGCAAATGCTCAAACTGGATCAGGAAAAACTGTGGCATTCTTAATTCCAATAATTTTACATACTTGGTCTTTATCACAATTTAATGGAAATGATGGAAAAGGAAGTGGTCCTTATGCATTAATTATTGCACCAACTAGAGAATTATGTATTCAAATTGAAGATCAAACCAAGAAATTAATAAAAGGTTTAATTAATATGAAAACTGCACTTTTAATTGGAGGATTTCCTATTCCTAATCAAGTTTATCGTCTTGAACAAGGAGTACAAATAGTTATTGCTACACCTGGAAGATTTATTGATATAATTAATAATTATCCAAAACTTAATATTAATAATATTCATATGGTTGTAATTGATGAAGTAGATATGATGTTTAAAGTTGGATTTATGAATCAAGTTAAAGAAATATTAGAAAAAACTACTATTTTTTCTTCGGCAAGTGGATATCGTCAACAAATTCTTATGTTTTCTGCTACAATTCCTGAAAATGTAGAGAAGTTAGCAAATTCCATACTTAAAGATTATATAAGAATTTCAATAGGAAATCAAATTGATGATATTAATTCAAATTTAATTAAAGAAAATAACTCTTTACCTAACATTCCTATTAAACAAACAATACTTTGGGTAGAGAATAAATCCAAAAAAAAACAATTATTTTCACTTTTAAATGATCCAAAATATTATTCACCACC
Source organism: Diversispora eburnea (assembly GCA_910592015.1). Lineage (NCBI taxonomy): Eukaryota > Fungi > Glomeromycota > Glomeromycetes > Diversisporales > Diversisporaceae > Diversispora > Diversispora eburnea. The sequence continues at coordinate 30,989 of CAJVPK010000117.1, read as the reverse complement.
TATAATTATATTTGTAGAATCTAAAATGGGAGCAGATTTATTATCTAAAGCAATTGAAAAAAAGTGTAATACAGTAACTTTAAGTTTACATAGTGATAAATCACAGGAAGAGAGGAATCAAATCCTTCAATCTTTTATAAATGGAGAAATTGAAATTCTTGTAGCTACGGAAATTATTAGTCGAGGATTAAATTTAACTAATGTTAACATGATAATAAATTTTGATATGGCTTCATCAGTTAACGAATATGTTCATCAAGTTGGTCGTGCCGATGATCGAGGTTGGGCAATTACATTTATTAACGAGGTATGAAGTTAAAGTAATTATATAATAAAATTAATAAATTCTAAAAATATAATCATTAATTAATCTTTAATTAATCTTTAATTAATCTTTAATTAATGAATTATATTTAGGATAGTAAAAATCTATTTAAAGAATTTGTCACATTATTAAAAGCACAACCATCCGGTCGTATTACTCCTTTACCATCGAAATTATTAAATCATGGATTCACTTTATCTGGAAATACAAAAAGCAGATAATAAAAATTTCTAATTCATTTTTTTTTTTATTTTTATTACTTTTTATTATAAATATATTGGAAATCTGATATACTTGATTATAATATAATATATAACATAATACAGTATATAACATAATATAATGTAATATAATAAATTTGATAGAAATAATAGTAAAAAAAATAAGAATCTAATTTACAAATCACCAACAAGTACAAGTTTTCAATTATTTTCAACTATTTTTTTTATTATTACAAGTTTTTTCGAATAAAATTAAATGGATCAGAAATTCTAGAATATTAAAGATTTATCCTTGATTTCCTTCTGCGGGCTTTAAAGGTAGCAAACTACCAAATAGGAAATGTTGAACAATTGGAAATTTTTGAAGTACGTCAGCCACATACATTTTTAACAATCCAGAATTGACTTTGGTCCAATTTGGAACTCCTGTAATATCGTGTAATAAAGGAGAATGTTCGTGAAATGGTCCTTTTTTAACCTAATCAAAAGAGATTAAAAATTTGAATATTTTTTTAAGACAAATTCATGGATTAAGAAGACAATAAGAAAGATAACAAGATAACAAGAAGATAGCAATATTTAAAAAATTTAAAAATTTAATTTAAACCTCATGAATGTATTTAATACATCCAAAATATATATAATCGTCGGAATAAATGTTCACCAATTCTTCCAATAATATAGAGTTAGGCTTTAAATGCTTATGATCTGGAAGAAAATTAATTCTATTTCAATATTTCAAAATATTTAAATATTTATTTATATCTATTTTTTTTTTCAAAATCAAAAAAAAAAAAAAAAAATAGTAAATTATCCAAAACCTCTTAATTGAGCACTTCCCCAATAATATGAAAGGAATTGATGATCATCTAAACCCCAAACACCGTGACTACCCGCTGGTTCAAGCATATAAACACGTTGTAATCGCCTCACTAGATCTAAATATCTAGTAAGGTAATAATTAGAGAGGATGATAACAATAATAATTAGAAATAATAATAATAATAATAATAATAATAATAATAATAATAATTAGAAATAATAATGAAAACTCACTTTGTGAATATTCTTAATATCAATGCCGCATAATCTTGTTCTTCAGATATACCTATCAAACGAAGACAACATAACCACGCGACGAAATTCAATTCATGCCCACTACCATAATCAATACGTGTACCATTCCCAAAACTTCCAGTAAAATATGGTACTAGTTCAATGATAGCTTTATGATATTGAGGTGGAAGAAATTCTTGATGAATGATATAAGCATTCTAAATGATGAAAATTAAAAAAGAAACTTAATAAAATAAATAAATTAATAAAAGAAATTTAAGAAATTTCTTATTTTTTTTCTTTAAACGTACATTTTCTAAGCGAGAAATCCAATCTCTAAAGGCCTTATTGCCAAATCTTTGAGGTGTAGGTAGAGGTGGAATTTGATCGATCCAAGACAACATAACGTCCAAGGCATTGATTACTTTTTGTGTAAACTATACTTATACCAAAAAAAAAATGAATTACAGCTATGAAAAAAAAGAAATAAATATAATTACAAGATCATTATGAATTATTACAATTACTACCTCAGATATATAGACAGGATCCGAGATCTTTTTATTAATAATACTTTCATTATTCTTTTCAATGAATAACATTAAACGCGAAAAAGATTCTGAATTTATCCATTCCGTGACATCTTGTTGATCATTAATTTGTTTTGTGGGTTTGACGAAAGTATGGTCAGTTAAATTTATAAAGGTTGTAGGTTTGTCGGTCATTATTAAGGATTATAAAAATGGGAATTTGACATTGTATCCGAATTTATCCCAACTATGGATAAACACGTGGAGGTATCAAATTATTTAAATTATATAATTTATACTATTTATACTATTTATACTGTAATTTTTTTTAAAAATGACCACATTATTGTTGGATCGCATTCTCAAATTAAAAGATCCTTTAGGTTTTGTAATTATAAAAGATACAATATTGCAATCGGGTTATTTAATAACAAAAGAATTTGTCAAAGGAATTACAAAGAATGAGAAAAATAATGTTATCTTTCTATGTGTTGAGTCCTCTCCTCAAAGTTTCCTTGAAGGAATAAAAAATCAACAAAAGTAAATATTTAAACGATATCTTTTTTTTTAATAAAAATTTAATAATAAAGTTTTATTTTTTTTAAAAAAAAAAAAATAAATAAATAATATAATATAGGATCATAATTCTGGATGCATATTCTCAAATAGGTGGATATGAAAAATTTGATAAAGAGAATGAATCAAAACTTAATTCAAATATATATATATTAGAGAGTATAGATATATCCAAAATTGCTACTCTTATTCAAGAACTTTGTAATAAATGTGAGAATTTGTTATTATATTTTTTCATTAATTTCATTAATTTATTTATTTATAAATTTTATTAATCATTAATTTATTAATTTTATTAATTTCTTATTTCATTAAATTTCATTTTAAAAGTAACAAATTCTAATATTTCATTGATTATTGAATCACTGACTCCTTTACTTTTAACTTCCGTATCAAACACATTAAAATTTTTAAAGAAAATGACAAAGATTTTATTATCCTCAGGTATTTATTTATTTATTAGTTTTATATCTGCTGAATTATATTATGAATAAAAAATTATTTAATTTTTATTATTATTATTATTTATTAATTTATTATTATTAATTTATTATTATTAATTTTATTTTTCTTACAAGTTAATAGAAGAAAGCAATAAAAATAATCGAATAATAACATTATATCATTCCGATATTCCAACTTATCCTACAAATGGAACAGTTGGATTATTAAATATTAATAACACACTACTTCAACAATTATCAACGACAGCGATAATTATTAAAAATATTGAACAAAGTCGTAAAATGTCATCTTCTCTTAAAGATGAGAGAATTGTGAATATTTATAATAATATACCTGATAGTGGAATATGTATAATAGAATACAGAAAAAAATCTGGGAAAATTATTTATGAGGTAATTTATTACATTATAGACTAATAATAGATGATAATAATAGATAATTATAATAATAATAACGATTACTAAATATTACATTAAATATTACATTGAATATTTTAGACGAATGCATATTATGTAGATGAATCTACAGGTGATCTTAAAATTCAACCCGTAAATGAAATAAACGAGGAATCAAAATTGGAGAATACGGTAAAATGGAAATCTTTAAATATATATATTTATTTATTTATTTATATTCCACACAAGCCTATTTATATATTTTATATGTTTTTATATGTTTAGCTTGATCCGACAACAGCAAATTTATTATTTAATCTATCATTAACTGAAGAACAGAAAAAAGAAAAAAATAAAGTTATTTTACCACATGTCAAGATACAAGGTAAATGTCAATTTTTTTTTGTGTGTGACATTTGACATTATTTGTGAACTTAATAACTATAAAAATAATAATAATTATAATAACAACAACAATAATAATTAAAATAATAACAATAATAATAATAATAATAATAATAATAATTATAATTATAATAATTATAAATTGCAACAGATCAATATGAAACAAATAACCCTCTTACTTCCCTAACTTCTACTTCTTCTACTTCTGGTACTGGGACAATCTATTACGAACCAGATGATGCCGATGATATTGATGAAGAAGATCCTGACGAAGATTTAAATATTTAAATATTTAAAATTTTATTTAAAATTTTGAAATAAATAATTGAATAAAAATGTGACTATGATCTACAAGGAAATTCTTTTATCAGAAGGCAGAAATATCCTTTTTCCATTAAATCCTCGTTCCGAACTAAATGCTTCACATTTTAATAATTCCATTTCAATTTGATCATTATTCACATTTAATCTCAGAATAGCTTTTGTTACGAATAGGGATAAATATTGATTTCCTGTATTATCATCTAATTTCATTAAAGGTGCTAACTTTTCAACATTCGTTAATGCATCTGAAGTGACTTTTGCTCCATCAATTTCAAATGCACACATTTCCGTTGATTGTATTATCATATTAATTTTCTCAGATACTTTAATTGATTTAGTAATATTTTTAAGTTTCTTTAAATCAAGTTCTGATAAAACTAATTCAAAAGTTAGACGAATTGATGATGATTTCCTTAATAAAGGAGATGTAGTATTAATATATGATGATGATAATGGAATATCATAATGACACAAAAGATATATATTATGAACTTCTACCAATAAAACATATACTGTTCCTTCTTTATTTTTATACATTATACGTCTACTTGTTTCATCTTTCATTGTTTCATTTGTTATTGTTGTTGTTCGATCATTATTATCATTATCATTTTCATTTTCATTTAATATTTCTCCATTATTATTATTATTATTGTTATTATTACTAGTTTTATCTAATAATACAACATTTGCCGGTCTAATATCCTTTAAACGAAATAATATTTCATTTTTATCACAATCATCTTTAGAAAATCCATTCACAGTTATAGTTGATGCTAACAATTTGTCGGTTAATCCTTTTAAATGATAAAATCTTGCATCTTTAAGTAAATTTTGTCTGTGAACTTCATCTTTAATTCCAATTTCATATCCTTGAAGGTATCTTAAAATATCCGCAAAAAGTTCGGGATCTCGTTCAAGTATTGGAGGTGGTAATGACGGAAATTGGGGAATCATTGGTTCACCAAGTATTGGTTCCCAACCGTATCCAAATCCTATAAATAATTTTGTATAATTTTATAATTTTAATTTTAAGTAATTTAATCTATAATTTAATATGTAATTTAATTTATCTAAAACTAACCGAAAGACGTGAAAAAATTCGGTGCATCCCGTTTTTCTAAGACTTCCCGTTCAACGCGAAATACTTTTCCACCAACATTTACAATATAATTTGTACGTAATTGTTCTTTTAATTTTGGTAATCTATAATATTGTGCATCGGAATAAAGATCCGTATAATGAACCTACTTGTTTAAAATAATTTTAAAAAAAATTAAATTTGGAATAATTTTTTTTATCTTATAAAATACTATTAAACACTAATCCAAATTTTATATATAATACCTCATCACGAGGTGTCACGTAATATCCCTGTAAATGCTTAACCTATAAAAAGTTTCAAATTTTAATTTTATCGAAAAATATATATATATATATATATACGTATATATTTTTGATAAAACTCGAGATTTTTATTTTCATCACTCACGATATCTGAAAATATTGTGGGATCCCTATCGATAACTAAAGTTTTTGTTACAGATTCTTCGAGAAGCGAGTTAAATGCATCGGTAAAATAATTAGGACTATCAGAATATAAAGAACTAGCAGATAACTTAAAAGTGCTTCCGCGTACTATCAAAGAATAGTAACCAGCAGGAGGAGGACAACTCTTTTGTGACATTGCTCGTTCCAGATAACAAACAAGCCTAACCCAACACCAACGCGTGTAACAGATTTTTTTTCATATTCATTATTTTTATTATTTGCAATCTAGATATTCATAATTTCACGTGATAAAAGGTAACACCGTGCAACTTGTATAAAAAAAAATGTATGCGACGTTAACGTACGTAATCGAATTCATTATTTTTATTTTTGATTCATTCATCTAAAATGTCTGATGAAGATATTGACGAAATTGAAAATCTTGAACCTACCTTGCAAAATGTGTTAGACCAGAAATCTCTACATTGGATTTTCGTTGGTGGAAAGGGTGGTGTTGGTAAAAAATTCATTTCCTTTTTTTTTTTTAGATAAGTTTATGACAACTTTAGTTATGGAAATCAAAAAAATGATAAATTATTGTCATTAAAAAAAAATTTTAGGTAAAACAACGACATCATGTTCCCTTGCAGTTCAGTTATGCAAAGTGAGGGAATCTGTTTTATTAATATCGACAGATCCAGCACATAATTTGAGTGATGCATTTGGACAAAAATTTAGTAAAGAGGCGACGCTAGTAGAAGGATTTACAAATTTGTTTGCTATGGTATAGTATAATTTACTATAATTTTTACAGTTATAGAATAATAATTTATTTAATAATGTATTTAATATAATTATTTTAATAATATATTTAATATAATTATTTAATAATATTATTTTTCTCATAATATTAGGAAATTGATCCAACATCATCAATCCAAGAAATGTTAGATCAATGTAATTTTTATTCAATAAATTTATTTTTGTTTTTGTTTTTGTTTTTGTTTTATAATAATTTGAAATATTTTAATATTTTAAAATTATCTTTATTTAATATTTTTAGCTGAACAACAAGGAGGAGGAGCAGCTATGGGAGCTATGATGCAAGATCTTGCATTTGCTATTCCTGGAGTTGATGAAGCGATGGGATTCGCTGAAGTCATGAAGTAAAAATATTTATTTATTTATTTATTTATTCTCTTTTTGATAAATTTTTGATAAATTTTGATAAATATTTATCTATTTATCATTATTAGACAAGTAAAAACAATGGAATATTCGGTTATCATCTTTGATACCGCGCCCACTGGTCACACGTTACGATTTTTAAGTTTTCCTAGTGTATTGGAAAAAGCATTAGTCAAAATTTCGCAATTGAGTGGAAGATTTGGACCAATGTTACAACAAGTAAGAAAAAAAAAAGAACAATAAATATTTAACAGAATATTTTACTGAAATAATTGAGAGTTTAAAATTAATTGAATAATATATTTATAGATGTCAGGTATGATGGGACTTAATTCTAATCAAGAAGATATGTTTGGGAAACTTGAAGGAATGCGAGCTATAATTACTGAAGTTAATAATCAATTCAAAGATCCCGTAAGAATTTTCTAACTTGTCAATAAATGAAAGGCAATTTATATCCCCACAAATATCAAGTGCGAAGAAAAAAAAAAATTTTTTTTTTTTTGAAAATCCAAAATTTATTATTATTATTATTATTCTCTTTTGATGTAGGATAAAACAACATTTATTTGTGTGTGTATTTCCGAATTCTTATCACTTTACGAAACAGAACGTATGATTCAAGAATTGACTTCATATCACATTGATACTCATAACATTGTGGTAAATCAATTATTATTTCCAAAAAAGGGTAAATATTTATATGTACATATATATATTCTATATATTTATATATTTAAAAATTAATATTTGTAAAATTAATATATCTTTAGGTTCTAATTGTGAACAATGTTGTGTTAGACATAAGATGCAACAAAAATATTTGGATCAAATTTATGATTTATATGAAGATTTTCATATTATACTAATGCCACTTTTAACAAAAGAAGTACGTGGAACAAAAGATATAAATGAATTTTCAGAAATGTTAGTAAAACCATTTGAACCACCAGATGATTCAATGATGGATGATAGTCAATGAAATAATAGAATGAAAAGATGATGATTATTCTTCTTTACACAAGTAATTTATTATTTTTATTATTTTTATTATTTTTATTATTTTTATTATTCTTATTATTCTTATTATTATTGGATGATAACCAAGATAATACATAGTATGTTTATTGTAATTTAGTATTTTTATTTGTTTCCTATAACATAGAGAATTAATTGAAATATACTAATAAGAATTATTTATTTCTTTTCTTTAAATATTTTAAATATGTAATAATTAATTGTCCTCTTCATTAATCAAAAAAGATAATAATTATTTATTCAACTTTTTTTTGCATCAAAAATAACTGTTATCTGTTAAATATTGTTAATTGGTTAATTTCAACATTTACAATTTTTTTAAAATTCCTAAAATTCCTGATTATTTTATAAATAATTAACCAAAATTGTTTATTAAACATTCTTCAAAAAAAAAAAAATTTGTTTTTGAGAAATTAAAGTTATATAGAGATATAGATATCAAGTGTTGAATGTTTTAAAAAAAAAATTTAGTTGTTCATTAATCATTTTCTATATACCTCCAACTTCAAAAAAAAAATAAAATAAAATAAAATAAAATTAGTAAAAAAAAATTTTTGTTTTTTAGCTAAGAAAAATAAAGAAATAATAATAATAATTTTTTTCATCTCCTTCAACCAATGTACCAACAATAATCATATTTATAAAATTTGCTAAAATTACATTTATCAAAAGGTGAAAGCATTTTTTGATATACATTTTTTTTATAGAAATAAGACAAAATTATTTTGTAATTGTTTCTTTTCTTGTGTTTGGGACAAAATTAAATTGTTTCTTTTCTTTGTTATTAAATCATTTGTGATTATTTCTTTTCTTGTACCTGGGAGGAAGTTTGAGAAAGAATCTTTTCTAATTTTAATGCATCGGGTCTTTCATCACGTCCAGGACCTAATTAATTAAATTAATCATGAACATTAATTATTCAAATTTATATATTTTGTTATTTTCATTATATTTTATTATATTTAATTATATTTAATTATATTTACCAGTTTGTTCCCATGGAGATGACGCTCCTTCGAAATTTCTAAAGGCTTGAGTCAATTCTAATGGTTCAGCCACGACACGTTTCTTTTCATCATCATATCTAACTTCAACATATCCCGTCAATGGGAAATCTTTTCTTAATGGATATCCTTCAAATCCATAATCTGTTAAAATTCTTCTCAAATCCGGATGATCGGTGAAAAATATACCGTACATATCATATGCTTCCCTTTCAAACCAATTAGCTCCATTAAATAAACTAACTATTGAAGGTACTGGTGATGCTTCATCGGCATAAGTTTTTACTCGAATTCGAGCATTATATCGAAGACTTAACATATTATAAACTACTTCAAAACGTTTTGATCTTGAAGGATAATCCACTCCACAAATATCTTGAACCTGTTTAAATTGTGATCCTGTATGATCTCGAAGAAATGTCATTACTGGAATTATAGCGCCTGATGCAACATATAATGTTAATTCATCTTTATAGACTGAATATTGTTGTATAAATTTGGGAAGCATTGAAAGGAGATGTTTGCCATATTCATGAAGCGATTCATTACTAGTAACTTTATTAGGTTTTTCTTCTGTTTTTTTTTTTTTTTTTTTTTTGAAATTTTTAATTTTTAATTTTAATTATAATAAAATTTTCTCGTCAATTTTATGTTAATTTGATATTAATTTAATGTCAATTTTATAAAATTTAAATTTAATTTTATAATTTAATTACCTTGCCTATTAATAGGAGTTGAATGAAACCTAGAAATAAGACTTGAACCATAAAATCTACAAATATTACTTTTCGTGACCTGAAATGCTGATATAAATTTGAATAATTTATAATAATATAATTTTAATATAAAATAATCGTCAATTGAAACAATATTAAATTTAATTTTTGCAAAATAAATTACCTTTACGGCTCAATGATCTTTGTAAGCTAGCAAAATGGGAAGAAACTGCTAAAGTCATTATTGCAAACTCCCAGAGATAAAAAAATCTAAATTATGCTTATTTATAAACAACTCTCGATATAGTAACGTGCAGACATGTGGCAATGCAAATACATTTTCTGATACGTGGCTTTGTGTCGTACAATTCATATATTAATATAACATTTTAAAATTTTTTTTTTGCTTTAAAGAAAAAAAAAAAATTTCATTTATATGTTTATTTTTTTTTCTCGTTTTAAACTATATTCTAAAATATTGTTTTCTACAAATATATATATTATACATATTACACGCAAGTTGTCCTAAAATATATATATATATATATATAATATAATGTAATATAATATAATATATAATAAAGAAGAATTATTATTATTATTAAATATGACCGATAAAACCGTCGTTAATTTATATAAAAGTGATACAGTATATAAAATAGATCATAAGAAGTAGTTGTCAACATTAATAAAATTAATTTGATAAATTAATCTTGTTTTCTGTGGATTGACAGATTATTTTTTTTTTTTAATCATCTCGATTTGTTTTTTGATTCTTTTTTTTTCAAAACAGAAAAACGGTTACCTTTAATTTCCAAAGTATTGTCGTAATCTTATTTATTATTTATACACTTAAAATTGAAAAAAAAAAATAGAAAATGGATTTAATAACATTAACAAAAAAAAAAAATCAAAATCAATTAATCCATTTCCAAAATAGAAGAAATCAGAACTTCTTAGAGATATGAAAATTTTCATTTGATTTAATATTAATAAATCTCAAGAGAAATAGATCATCATATTCTTTCTTTAGACATTTAGACATTAGAAGAACATTCAAAAGATTCAATTTTTTTTTTCTTACCTTAAAATAAATATTTATTTTAGTATAAGTGAGTATAAGTGAGTATTATCGTAACAATTAATCTAATTATGCATTATTTAAATTAAAAAAAAAAAAAAAAAAAAAAAAAAAAAAAAAATATGATCAATATATCAATATATGATAGATATATAGATATATAGATATATGTATTAAGATATATATTATAATATATATTATTTTACGTTAACATATTGGTGATAAAAAATATTGATAAAAATAGATGATATGATAAATATTAAAAATCATTTCACACGGTTTTTTTTCACACTTTTTTTTTGTTATCCTTTTTTTTTGTTATCCTTTTTTTTTCCAGTATCGTTTCTATTTTTCAAAGTGTGAAAAAAACTACATAACTTTTTTAATTCTGCTTTCTATCATATATAAGAACGATAAAAATGATGAATTTGCAAAATATCGAGATTCTTGAAACAGAAAATGCAACTTCTCGTGACGCGTATCATTCTATTGACATTGAAGAGCAAGACGCGACTTTTTTGCCTACTTCCGAGTCCTTCGATTCTATCCAACAAATAGAAGAATCAGATGATGCTGATAAATCAAATTCAATTGAGAATGCCTCAATCATGGAAACTGTCTGTGCAAAATTTCATCATTTCTAAATTATATTACTATTATTATTATTATTTTTCTGATTCCGATTTTCGTACGTGTTTATAGATAATCGACCAATCTATTATCACTCCATCTGAAAAGAAAAATAATGCCGAATTTTTCTGTGGCAGGGGATCCAAAACACCTGATCGATATATGAAAATTAGAAACTTTATTTTAAATGCATGGATTGCCAATCAACCTAAATATCTATCCAAGACTAGCGTTAGATCTGGACTTAAGGTATATTATATCTTTAGGATCGACCATCGTCATCGTCGTCATCATCGTCATCATCCATCATCCATCACTTTCTTATTTCAATCATTTCAATTTCTGGAACTTCAATCTACACTTATAAATGATATAAATGATATAAATGATTTATATATATATATATATATAATATATATGATATATGTGATATATAGGATTGTGGGGATGTAAATGCTATAGGAAGAGTTCATGCATATTTGGAATCAATTGGTGCAATAAATGTCGGTGAAGGTGTGTTAAGAAAAAGACCACGTGTTGTTAAAAGGAAAGCTTTAGATTCTTCTACAAACTCTAATGGAAAAAAGAAGGCAAAAAAAGCAAATGAAGATGAAAATTGGACTCTCAACGGGTTAGCATTAATAATATTATTAATAAAATATTTAATTCAAAAGAATATTAATTTAAAGATAAATATATATATCTCTCTTTTTTTATATTTTTATTGATCTAATAAAGACGTGGAAAAAAAGTTCGAAATGGAGATGATGATTGGTATAAAATCAAAACTTTTATAGAATTTATGTGTTTGTTTTTAATAAATCTGAATTTAATTTACCCTTAAACATTGTTCAAGGAATGATCAAGATAATGATGAAGCGGCAGGTATGTATTCCCTCTTTTTATAATATTTAATGTATTTAATGTAATTAAATGTTTTTATAATATCTATAGGCGATGGACCGATTCGTCGAAGCAAACGAACTCGCGTTAACAAAAAAGGAAACATCAATTATAATGAAATATCCTTTCAATTTTTGAATTGATTTTTTTTTTTTTTTTTTTTTTTGAAAGATAAGTATATATATAAATATATATATATATAATAATAATAATAATTTCCTTGACCTATGACAATACGATGTTTTAGCTTATGATATGGTTGGTCCATATGATCCATTCCGATTAGTACCTCCACTCAACTATACATCAAGAAATCCCGCACCTTTTCGTGTTTCAGTTTCCGCGAACGTTATGGTACATTTTATATTATAATTTATATTGAAATTTATTTTGAAATTTATATTGAAATCTATGATCCAATAATTAACGAATACTTTAGCTCGTCATGGATTTTCACGCTCATTTGGCACATACGGAAATAATTGGTTTACTTGGTGGTCATTTCTATCCTGAACAAGAAAGCATGGAAGTAACTTTCGTATACCCTTGTAAGAGTGCAAGCACAGGATTTCAGGTATTATAGATTCTATATTTTATCATTTTATCATATAAATATATTTTGGAGTTTTTTTTTTTTTGATTAATAAATGAGATTAAACATTAATTTTTTAAAATTTAGTGTGAAATGGATCCTGCCTCGGAAGTTGCTGCTAGAGAAGTATTCGCCGAGAAAGGTCTAGAATTTGTTGGATGGTATCATTCTCACCCTACATTTGATCCTCAGCCTTCAATTCGAGATATTGAAAACCAAACTCAGTATCAGGTACATATTATCGACATTATTGATGTTATTGAAAGTAATTATACACGATTTAATTTTTGATTTGTTAACAAATAATGAATAATAATAATTAATTATGTAATGGATAATTAATTATATAATGTATAATAATTTAATAATGTATAATATAATATCATATAATATAATATAATATAATATAATATAATATAATATAATATAATATAATATTAAATGATAAATAATCAAATAATGACGACAAACAAAGGAAATGTGGCGAAGAGAAGACGGTTTAGAGCCTTTTATCGGTGTTATTGTTACACCATACGATGAAGAACATGAATCTAATGTATCCAGATTTCAATTCTGGGTGAGTGGATCAAACTACGACTTATCGGGACAATTCAGTAAGTGTTCTTTAAAAATAAAATAAAAGTGATATCTTTAATTTCTTTTAATTTTTAATTTTTGTCTCATATTTTCTTTTATATTTTATATATATATATATATATATATTTTATATTTATATTTATTTTTATTTAAATTAGGGACGCCTTATTCATGTCAACATTCAGTAACACCAAGTGAAACTTTACCAGAAGAAATGTTCTCGCAGCTGTCCGGATTAGTTGAAGAGTATCAAAATTATGACCAGTAAGTCAATTTATTATTATATATATTATTATTATTATTATTATTATTATTGTAATATATAAAGTTCAACAATGGAAGAAATTGTTCTATTGTAAACAATGCATCTATTTGACTAATAACAATAAACTTTTTGTTTTTTCATAATTAAAGGCGAGTTGATATGACAGAATCATTTAGAGATGATGATGATATTTCGAAGCTTGATAAATTGATGGAATCATTATCTTCACATATATCTGTCTCTTCATCCGCAACCGAGGAATTTATTTTACGGGTTAAGGAACTTATGAATACCGATTTTTTACCAAAAGAGAAAAGTCATGTGAAAATTAATGCAAAAAGTAATGCGGAATGTCATAACAATTTTGGTGATTCAACAATTTCAAAAGAAAAGAAAGAAAATGAATGAATTATTATTTTATTGGATTATTATTATTATTATTTTACTGGATTATACTGAATAATTATTATTTACCGGATTATATGTGGTGGGATAAAATTTCATAATAATTTGTTACTTTTATTTTCTCATTTGAATCTCGTTTTTTTTTAATATTAGCCAGATCTTTGGGGTTTGTGTTGCTTCTAATGGTTTAAATGTATCAAAACTTTAAACCTTTTATTCCTCCGTCACATGACAAAAACAGTTTTTTTTTTTTCAGCCCAATCCCCCAAAAGTCAACGTGCGTACAATAATATCCAAATTTAATATCCTTCCTTTAATAATTTTTAATAATTTTAATGATTGAAGTTGACATATTTTGACATATTTTTTTTATAAACTCTGGTTTTTTTTTCTCTCTTTCTCTCTTCATTGATCATTTGTTGAAATTTACATCGATTTTTTTTTTTTGGTGTTCGAACATTTATTAGTGTGTTCGATTACTCGTTTTGCATATTTGCACGACTTAACGATACAATCAAGTAATACATCTATAGTAATATAATTTATCTTTTGCTATTAAGAAAAAAGAAAATATTTGTTTTACAACCAACGAAGGTTTCGAAACTCTTTTTTTGCAGTACAAGTAATATAAAAATTATTGTAAATCAATAATTATCTTTGTGAATCCAACTTTTATTTCCCCTTTATTTTTATTTTCCCTCTCCCACATATATTTATATATATTTATATAGTCTCCTTTATATATATATATATATATATATATATTAAATAATATCGGATTATTTTGGATTCTTTTTCTCATTTTTCTTATAAATCGAAATTTGAATTCTTTTTCTTTTTTTTTTTCTTATAAATCTATTTTCATATCTTTTTATATTTAATTACGATATTATCATAATTACTCTATCTAATGAAATTCATTTAAAAGAATACGTTGTGTTTTTATATCATATATGGTTATATAGTGACGAAAGTTTATAAAATTTAAATAAAATAAATTAAAATAATATTAGTATCAGCACCGTATAACTTTTAAAGCATGCCCGCACCCGACACACACGATGAATATTATGAATTAAACGATAATGAGGAAAGTGAACAAGTGGATGAAGCTGGTTTACTTCCCTTAATGCTTCAAGCTCAAGATATGATAGCTAAATTGGAAAGTAGAGTACTGGAATTGGAAAATGATCTTGAGGTGTGTGTATTCTCGTTATATTTGAGACAATCAGATAATCAAATGTGGGGGTCTGTATTTCTTATTTTCTATGGGTCACGAGTTTCTAGCACCATCTTCCCAGCGTTTAAGGATGAATTATTATTATTACGGATTCAGCATGATATTTAATTCAATTTAATACAAAAATTTTTACTTACCTTATTTATTTTATTATTATTATTATTATTTATTATTATTATTATTATTATTATTATTATATCATTTATAGACAATAAATGAAGCTCACGAACAAGAACGAGACCAATTACTTCAAGAAATTGGTGAAAAAGATGAATGCATTCATAGTTTAAAAACAAAGGCTAGTCGTCTTGAATTTGGAGCTCGGGAAGCAATAATTGTACTTGCAAGAACAGTTGAAATGCTCAAATCACAAAATCTAGATGATGATGATGAAAGTGGTAAGGATGACGATGATAATGCTACGGCAGTGGAATCGACAGATCTTGAAGGACAATTTCTTGATAGTATCAAATTATGTCTAAATTATTTAAAAAGTTCCCAAAATAATAATAATAATAATAATAATCATCATCACCTTCATCATCATCATCATAATAATCATAATCATCATCAAAATAACCAAAGAGTTAATAGAGGTTATGAAAAACATCCACCATCACCTTCACCTACACCTATAAACACAAATAATGTACGGCGTGATTCAAAGCTCCAGTCACCTAATGGTGATGATGATTCTGATCATAAGGTCAATTTAACTTCCACTCAACAAAATAATATTCATAATGAAACAGAACATGATGAAAGTCACTTTAATTTTCATAATGAAATTGAACGTAATGATAATGAAGCACAAAATAGTGAAAATAATGAAAATAACAATCGACCACGAAGAGAATCTTTTAGTAGCAGTCGAATTTCTTTGGATGATATACCAGACCTTGATGAATATGGTTTAGATGGATCAGAAGATATTGCTGATTTTGCTATGTCCGATGAAGAAGATAATGAATTTGAATCAGAATTTCGTTCTCAACAAAGGAAAGCAATTGATAATGTAATACTTGAAAAGAATGAGGATGACGACGAGGAAGGGGAAGAAAATGAAGAAAGGGAAGAAAGGGAAGAAAGGGAAAGGTATAGAGAGAATTCTTCAAATTTCATAAACACCAATTACACTAATGAACCTGAAAGTTTAATCACCGAACATGAACATGAACATGAACATGATGAAGAGGAAACAGAACGAGGTGATGATGAAACGGATCATGAAGATGATATTCATCATAATATTCGAGATCATCTTCCTTCACCTGGACCTGTTCCAGAGATTTCTCATGCGAATCTTTGTCCTAATTGTAATACATTGCTTTCTCAAGTTGATCAACATATAGAAGAACGTGCTTACCTTAAACGAGATCTTTCCGCTCTTGCAGTATCTCTTTCTGAAGAACAAAATCTTCGCGCTCAAATTCAATCTAATAAAGAATCATTGGAACAAGAAATTGATGAATGGATAAATGCTATGTTTGAAAAGGTCAATCAAATGGTATTTGATGAAGCCAATGCACGGGAAGAATTAGAATTGTTGAATATAGAAACGAAGGGCAAGATGGAGAACCCATTAAAATCATCTGGAAGTAGACAAGATCGTTTAAGAGAGTTGAAATTATTACTTGTTCATTTGGATTCCACCAAACAGAGACAAGCTGCGCCAACACAGAATGGTGTTCCTTTAAGTAGAAATTCTGTTATTCGAAGAAGTTTGATGTCAAATTCCCCCAGATCAAGTAGAACCTATGGAAACTTTGGTCATATGTCACCAAGTATTTTCTCAAATAATTCTCTAGACGAAATTATTTTTGTTAAAAATAAACGTATTTATATTGATGGATTTGTATTTGAAGAATTCCAAGATTATGTGAAATCTCTAGCAACAACGCCTGCACCCAATAATTCAACTCCTACACATCCATTTATTAAACGATGTATGACTGAAGATATTCAACCTTGCTTATTTGAAGGTAGTAATGGTTGGAAATCACCATTTTATAAAAGAAGATTATTGGATGCTATCATAAAGAATCAATGCGAAATCGAAACAATATTTGTTGGTGATTCAAATTCTCTTCATAGTACTCAAAATGACAGTCAAATTAGTAGTTCAATATCAAATACACGAAGTAGTTATCAAGATCCACCGAAACCAGCACCAACAATTAAATGTGGTCTCTGCGGTCACCTTAGAAGCTGTGAATACCGCATGCGCCTGTCAGGACCTGACGCAGCTGTTCCACCCACTACAATAATGACGCCATCATCACGCTTCTCTATTGGTGGAAGCCCAGGATGGATTCCATTGGATAGATTCTGTAGAGATCGAGTAGTTGCTGTATGCGATTTCTATGCATACTTATCTCACTTACGTCAAGGATTACTTATCAATTCACCCGTATGGGCAATGTATAAACAATGTCTCAAAAATCGTAGAAAGATGAGTTTGGCTCGTGTTGGTAATGTTAGTATGTTTGAAGATGAAGAAAACATCAACAACGAATACTTAAACAACTCAGAAATTGAAGGAATGGTTGTGGTTGTTCATTAAACATATTAAATATCCTAAAATAATGCCGATTTTTGAACAATAGACAAAGGGAAAACAATTTTTTTATGAACACAATTTTTCTCCCAGCCAGCCAGCCAGTTAATATCGCGTGATCTTAATTTTTTAACTTTCAAATAATGGATGCCGACCTGAAATTAGTACTATACATTTATACATTTGTCTTTTGTGTTCATTTTCCATCTTGATCGAAATTAATGTAAATTTAAGATTAAGAAAAAAAAGGTTTAAAAAATTATGACACTATAATTGAGACGTTATTATATATAAAACATAATTTAGCATTCCTGTATTGTAAAGGAATAAAATAGATGATCGTCAAATTGCATAAATGTATAATCATATATATATGTACTTTATTTATTTATATTAAAAAGATTATTACTGTATGAATTATATAGAATCTAGATTATACGATATTGATTGAAAAATAAATTATTTGATCTCCTTTAAATTTGTGCAGCTTCTAATACATGATTTTTGAATTGATCTTGAATATAGACTTTATGTAAAGTTGATAATATTACGATTCAAATCTTTCTAGTAATTTATCTCCCCTTTGTACAACAAAGTTAGTGGTTGGGCCAATTAGACCTTCGTTATAAGAAGATTAATTAAAAATGCAATCTACCATATCTTAAAATTCGTTATCTCTAAAATAACGAGGGTGTAGCTTATTTTTAAAATTTGTTGTATATTTTAGCTTCGTTATACTGAAAAAGAAAATTCATTATATCGAGGTGCAATTTAATATACATGTTCACCAAACATAATTTCTTCGTTATATCAAATTTTTTATTATGAAAAAATTGGGGCAAACAAATATCCGTTATGTCAAGAAATTCGTTATATCAAAATTCGTTGTATCGAGGGTTGAATGATATATTGTATATATAATATTATAATAAAGGAAAAACATTTTTTTTATACGAAACGGTTAAAAAACGCTCTAATAAAATTCTCGTCATGTGTTACACGAAAATTTCAATTAAGTGATGTGACATTTCTGTTGATTGTTATTTTTGATTAATAAAAATATTTAGGTTTCATTTTAAACATGATATTATCTGGTGTGCGAACAATTATTAAATACCATAATAGGGGCTTAGTTCACCGCATTATTAAAAATTTTACTCATACAAACATCCCTCCTGATAAAGAATGTTTTATCGAAAAATTGAAGGGGGAAGAAAAAGGTTGGAAGAACTATAATTGGGTTTATGAAGCATTTTACATTTAATTACTTTGAAAATTATTTATATAGGTATCTCAATTATTAATTTTAATCGTCCAACTACCAAGAATGCTTTATCGAAAAAACTTTTAGAAGAATTCGAGGAGGTTATTGAAAAATTAAGAAATGAAACGTATGAGATCAATTTTTACTATTAAAGATGCCTTACAAATACTACAATGTTACAATACTCAATTTTCTAATATTTTTTAAGTGAATCACGTGTTGTAGTATTGAGAAGTCTAGTTGATTACGCATTTTGTTCAGGTGCTGATTTAAAGGTATGATAAAATTACCTTTATAAATTTAAATTTTTATTTTGAAATTCATCATCATCATTATTATTATTATTATTATTATTATCATCATCATTATTTCTATTGTTTCTATTATTATTTCTATTATTTCTATTATTTCTATTATTTATTTTAAAGGAGCGTGCAAATATGTCTCCAAATGAAGTGAAGAAATTTATTCAGAACATTCAACGAGTTTTCCGAGATCTCGAAGTATATTATAATTTTTAATTTGATGGGAATATTTGTGCTGAAATTATTCAAATTTTAAAATTCAATTGCTTATTCAAAGACACTTCCAATTCCAACAATTGCAGTAATTGATGGTGCCGCTTTGGGAGGAGGTCTTGAATTGGCATTATGTTGTGATATTAGAGTTTCTGGTTTGTAATCATTTATAGAACTTTAATTTTAGAATTATATTATTAATCATCTGTTTCTTTATACAATAGGAAAGAATGCAAAGATTGGACTTCCAGAAACGAAACTAGCAATTATCCCTGGGTAAATATTTTTGAAAATAGGTTATGAAATTTTTATCTTTCCTCACTTTTTAAAACTATATTTTTGTGTCTAGCGCTGGAGGTACTCAAAGACTTACACGTCTAATTGGCATTGCAAAGGCAAAAGAATTAATTTTCACTGGTCGAATATTGAATTCACAAAATGCCTTAGACTCTGGTTTGTAAGTTATTTTTACACAGGTTGAAAATATGTCACCTATTGGATAATAGATGAATATAATATTTATACTGAAAATTATGAACAAATCAGTTACTCAATATATGTAGAAAAAAAATTTTTTTTACACATATCAGATACTCAATTTGTGCCTAATTTTTAACATAAATATTATACTCATCTGATATCCAAATAGGTGACATTTTGACTCATGTTATACAATAATTATTTTTTTAATGAATTTAATTATTTACATAACACCTTATCAAGAAAATTAATTAGGTGTTAATATTATGAACCTACATAGATTTATGCTGTTAGGAAAATTAATAAGGTGTAATATTACAAAAAAATATTATGAAACCTATGTAGATTTATATAAATTTATATAGATTACATAGATTTACAGTGTGTAAATTTACATAAATCCTTAATATTTATGTAATATTACATCTTATTGATTTTCCTGATGACACAATTACATATATTTATTTAATTTATATGTAATTTTAATAATTATATGTAAATATATGTAATTAATAATATTACACATTAATTTTCCTGAACATATCATAAATATATTTATATATTTTTAGGTATCGTAAATTATATTGCACAAGAAGGATCATCATATCCCATTGCACTTAAATTAGCCAAGGAAATTCTTCCAAATGGTAATTTACATATATATTTAATAATTATAAAAATTTGTTTCCAGTACAGTTTTTTAGGATTAATACATAAGATCTAATTAACATAAGGCCCTATTGCTCTCGAAATGGCTAAACTTGCTATTGATCGTGGAATTCAACTTGATTTGTATGTGAACTTTATTTTTATATCTTTCTATGAAAATATATTCTTATAATTTTATTATTAAATTTATTTTCATATTAGGGATTCGGCATTAAAATTTGAAAATGCTTGTTACGCCCAAATCATTCCTACCGAAGATAGAATTGAAGGTAATTTTATCAAATAAATTATAAAATATTATACTAATTTGAATTTTTTTTTTTTTGCTTTAACTTTTTTTTCTTTGATTTATTTATAGGATTAAAAGCATTTAAAGAAAAGAGATCACCAATATATGAAGGTCGATAAATAAATATATTTTATCATGTTTTCTTTACATTATTGTATTAAGTTTAATTTCTTAAATAAAGTTGAAATAATTTTGGATTCATCAATTTTTATAAGTTGAAAGCAAAAAAAAATAATAATAATAAGTTGACAAACATTTTGTGATATGATGTTTTGCATTAGGCATAATATATTCTAGAGAGACGAGGTGTTTCTTTAGTGCATGCTTATAAAAACGATAATTTCGCACTATAGAGATTTAGAGATTATCGAAATATTTTCACGTGATTCACAATAAAGTACTATAGGTATAATGATAAAATTAAAAGAATGTAATTTACATGTTTTTGGGAATGGAAGGTATTCTTTTTAGTTTATAAACTTTAGACTTTAATTATCAGAAAAGCGATAGTTAATTTTATTGTAAGTATTATTAATATGAATTTTTCTTTAGATCAGTTTAATTTTCCAAAAGAGGAGAAAAAAATCCTCGAATTCTGGAAGGAAATAGATGCATTCAATACTCAAGTACGCTTATCCAAAGGAAGACCACCTTACTCGTTTTATGATGGTCCCCCATTTGCCACGGGACTTCCACATTATGGACATTTATTAGCTGGCACTATAAAGGTAAGCATTAGACTAAGCATTAAATAAAGTATTCGGGATATTTCAAACATGTTCCTTGGAAATTCAAGGTTTAGAGGTCAAAATATAGGATATTATGACACGTTATGCAACTCTGACTGGCCTTTATGTAGAAAGGAGATTTGGATGGGATTGTCACGGGCTTCCTGTCGAGCACGAGATTGACAAAAAGCTAGATATCAAGGTATATTTAATAAATTTATCAATTGTATCAACTTTTGACAACTTTTTTATAATTAATTGGTTTTATTTGATAGGGGAAAGATGACGTTTTAAAAATAGGTCTTGATAAATACAATCAAGAATGTAGAAACATTGTAATGCGTTACTCTGATGCCTGGAGAGAAACAGTAGAACGTCTTGGTCGTTGGATTGATTTCGATAATGATTATAAAACATTAAATACAACATTTATGGAAAGTGTTTGGTGGGTATTCAAAAAACTCTACGAAAAAGATCAAGTATATCAGGGAGTGAGAATTATGCCATATTCCACTGCCTGTACTACACCCATTTCAAATTTTGAAGCTGCACAAAATTACAAAGATGTAAACGATCCTTCAAGTAAGAATTTTGAATTATACAAGTTTTTTTTTTTTTTTTTTTGAATTTGATTCAATTGGTTAACATGATATCTTATTATTCACTTTTTAGTCGTTGTTTCCTTTCCTTTAGTTCACGAACCTGAAGTATCACTTTTAGCGTGGACCACCACACCGTGGACTTTACCCAGTAATCTAGCATTATGTACTAATCCTAATTTTGAGTATATAAAGATTATTGATTCAGCATCTGGGAGAACATATATTCTCTTGGAAAAATGTTTAAATGCTTTATATAAAAATCCCCAAAAGGCTAAATATGTTATAAAAGAAAAATTTTTGGGTAAAGACATGAAAGGATGGGAATATATACCATTGTTTGACTATTTTGTGTCTAAGGTAATTTTTGTTAATAATATTAAAATAATATCAAAATTCGATAATTTCTCGATAATAATAATAAAAAAAAATGACAAAAATAGTTTAAAGGGAAAGGATTTGTTGTTGTTAATGACACATATGTAACTGATGAGAACGGTACTGGAATTGTCCATCAAGCTCCAGCTTTTGGTGAAGATGATTATCGTGTATGCATAGAAAATAATATAATTACCGAGGATGGTTATCTCCCGTGTCCTGTTGATGAACAAGGTCGGTTCACTCATGAAGTATCAGATTTTTCAGGAATTCACGTAAAAGTGTGTCATTTTTTTAATTTTTTCTTAATAACAAAATAATCTTGACTTTTCGTTCAATATATTTAGTTTTAATATTCTTTAATTTAGGAAGCTGACAAAAATATTCAGAAACTTATAAAGCAAAAAAATCGATTAATCGTTCAATCACAATTGATGCACAGTTATCCTTTTTGTTGGCGGTATTTAAAATATTTAAATTTAAAGATAATATAATACAAAGCTTTTTTTTTTTTCTTTATTGATTTATTTTTTTTTTTTTAATACTTATAAATTCTTAGTTCAGATACTCCTTTAATTTACAAGGCTGTTCCTTCTTGGTTTGTTAGAGTGAAACCAATCATTGAAAAATTATTAAAGAACAATTCAGAAAGTTACTGGTAAGTGAATTTTTTGATATTTATATTCTTTTAGGTATTATAATCTCACTTTTTCGGTGTAAACCTTTATTACAGGGTTCCCGATTTTGTAAAAGAAAAACGATTTGCTAACTGGATAATCAACGCTCGCGACTGGAATATTTCACGTAATAGATATTGGGGTACGCCTATACCTCTTTGGGTTAGTGAGGATTATGAAGAGGTAAAGTATTTATTCCATATTTATTCTATAATGTACGTTGCCAAAATTTTACCGTTAAATTGTTCTTTTGAAATCCTAGATTGTTTGCATAGGTTCATTGAAAGAATTACAGGAACTATCCGGTTGTGGTAAATTAACAGATATTCATCGTGATAAAATTGACCACATCACTATTCCTTCAAAGAAAGGAAAAGGCACTTTAAGGAGAATAGAGGAAATATTTGATTGTTGGTTTGAATCGGGCAGGTAATTATTATTATTATTTTTTTATTTCGTTTTATTTTGTGTTATAGAAGTTTTCTAAATCTTACCTTTTTCGAATCAATAGTATGCCCTACGCTCAATGCCATTATCCTTTTGAAAACAAAGAAAAATTTGAAGCTTCTTTCCCGGCAGACTTCATCGCCGAAGGACTTGACCAGACTCGTGGATGGTTCTATACATTAATGGTCTTGTCAACACACCTTTTTGATAAGCCAGCATTTAAGAATTTAATCGTCAATGGCCTTGTATTGGCTTCGTAAGTTTTTTGTCGAAATTCTTACTGAATTCATTTTATAATAATATAAATAGTAAAAAAATGTTACTATATGACATCCAGGGATGGTAAAAAAATGAGCAAACGTTTAAAGAACTATCCCGAGCCTATTAATATTATTAATACATATGGTGCCGATGCCCTAAGGTACGTCTCATAAGCTTATTAATCTATTTTTTACATATATTTTATAAGTATATTTTTTTATACAGATTATACCTCATAAATTCTCCCGTTGTTCGCGCGGAACCACTGAGATTTAAAGAAGAAGGTGTTAAGGAAGTTGTATCAAAAGTGTTTTTACCTTGGTATAATGCATATCGATTTTTCGAGTCTCAAGTTATATTGCTTAAAAAGGTCGCGTGCAGATTAATTATTATTCTCGTTTTTTTTTTAAAAAAAAAGATAATAATAATAATAATAAATTTTTAACAGGAAACCAAGGTAGAATTTCATTATAATTCTAATGCAGAGAAATCACTCAATGTTATGGATAGATGGATCTTGGCATGTGCCCAAAGTCTTATAAAATTCGTACGCGAAGAGATGAAATGTAAGTCATTAAAATAGTTAATTTAATTTATTTAGTAAATTAATAAATTGTCCTTTTTTTTTTTTTTGAATGAAGCCTATCGGCTTTACACTGTTGTTCCAAAACTGTTAAGTCTTATCGAGCAATTGACTAATTGGTATGTCCGATTTAACCGTAAGCGTTTGAAAGGTGAAAATGGTTCGGAAAACGCGATACATGCTTTGAATACGCTTTTTGAAGTTTTATTTACTCTTTGCCGTGCCATGGTAAATACATAGAATTGTATTTATCCAATTATGTGAATGACTGAAAGACTAATTTAATATTTGTTTAATGTTTTTAAGGCTTCCTTTACACCCTTTCTTACAGAGTATATGTACCAAAATCTAAAAAAATACATCCCCATAACAAATTTATTCCCGACAATTGGTAATAATACTGATGATGTTCGTTCCGTTCACTTCTTATTATTCCCGGAAGTTAGAGAAGAATATTTTGATTCGGATATTGAACGCAGAATGTCTCGGATGCAAGCAGTCATTGAGTTAGGTCGTTACATTCGTGAGAAGAAAAATATAGGGTTGAAGGTTTGTTTAGTTTTATTTATATTTATTGAATAATTATTGGCTTATCAGTATTATTTAAAATTATTGTGAATGATAATTTACTTAATTGTAACTAGACTCCTTTGAAAGAGCTTGTAGTTATACACTCTGATCCGCAATATCTTTCTGATACGCTTTCTCTTCAAAATTATATAACTGAGGTAGGTAGTTGAAATATATATATATATATATAAATATATAAATATTCAAAATTTAAACTTTTATTTTGTATTCCTGAAATTTAATAATCGTATTATTGACAAAAACTTGGTTATTCTAATAGGAGCTGAATATCAAAAATCTTGTGGTCACGTCTGAAGAAGATAAATATGGTATTAAATATCGAGCTGAAGCTGATTGGAAAATTTTGGGACAAAAACTCAGGAAAGACATTTCTAAGGTCAAACAGGGTCTTCCGAAATTGACCTCGGATCAAGTTAGAGAATTTGTTCAGACAAAAGAAATTTTTATTGATGGAATTAAATTGATTGATGAGGATCTTCAAGTGATTAAATATTTTGAGAACGCAGATAGCCACTATGAAACAAATTCCGATAAAGAAGTTCTTATACTTTTGGATGTTAAAATTTATCAAGAATTACAGGAAGAAGGATGGGCACGTGAAATCGTGAACCGTGTGCAGAGACTTAGAAAGAAGGCAAGTTTATATTTTTGATATTAAATGTTATATTCTTAAATTCATATTTTTATTTGGCATCATTATATTCATTTTTTTTTTATTTTTCTAGGCGGGATTACAACCGATAGATCCCGTATTAATGTATTATAAATTTATTAAAGATAATGACAATCAAATTGAAACAGTTATCAAAACACAGTCGGATATTATTCTTAAGGTTTTGAAACGTTCGTTACTACCACTTTCTGAAAAGGTAGAATCAGCAGAGGTTATTATTGAAGAACAACAAGAGGTATGTTTTAGATGTTTTAGATGTTTACGTTTTCTTTCGAAACATTATAAATTAATTTTTATCCAAAAATTTATAAAAGGTTAATGAATCCACCTTTATTCTGTGTTTTGTCAAAGATTGGTAAAAAGTTAAATGAGATAAATGAGATAAATGAAAGGTTGATTAAAATAAAAATTGATTTTGTCAACATTGAAAAGATTTTGTTATAATAATTATTTTCACACGTGAGAATGAATAAAATTTTTATAAATTTAATAATGCTGTACTCGTGACACGGAGTATAAAAAGAAATCATATTTTGGGAATTGAGGATTTTTTTTTAACAATTCTTTTTGTTTGCACAGAATAAAACAAAAGAATAAGGTTTTGTTGACTATAGTTCAAAATGTCTACTATAACAAATAATAACTCAATCCAATTACAGTATTCCTTAGCACGCGATGTTGGTTGGGCTTTCGTACAGGAGTATTACAGATATTTTCATGATAATCCAGAGACTTTGTATCAATTTTACGGTGAGCAATCTCGACTTATCCGTGGCTTAGAGGGTGAAGAAGTAAAGATTTGTCAAGGCTTACAGGTAACAAATGTTTAATATTGTTTTGTTTCTGAATTCTTTCAATTCTTTATAATAGTAAATCCTGAGTTTGTTTTTGTTTTTTTTTAAAAAAAAAAAAAACTAAATTACTACTCGAAATTTATTTCACTAATATTAAAGTTTATTCTTTTTACTCTTTGTTAATTAACTTATCTTTTGTAAATATATATTTTATATATTTGAACTTTTAGGAGATCAAAAAAAACATAGCTGATATGCATTTGAAAGATGCAACGGTAAACATTAATAATATTGACAGCTTAGATTCTTTTGGCAACAAAGTAATTGTTCAAATTACCGGTCGGTATTCCAACAAAGGCGAAAATTATCGTAAATTTGTCCAAACTGTTATTCTTGATACACTTGATACACGACAAAATTCTTATTATGTATCAAGTGATATATTTCGTTATTTAAAAGATGAAATTGATGACACTAATAAGTCACAATCGATAGATCAAGAGCCCACATATATTGATGATATTTCTTCATCAATAACTGAAGAGAAATTTAATTCTGAAGATTCAGTTTCTACCATGTCAACGGGTACTCTTGCAGAGGAAACCACACAAGAAACAGTTAGAGATATCAAATTAACTGAAGAAATTATTTCAGAAATTCCGGCGACAAAAGCGAGCATATCTGAACCTTCATTAACTAAATCAACAGTGAATGACATAGTTAACCCTGTTGTAGATAATAAAGTTTTACCTGATAATGATTCGATAAAATCAAAAGATGTTATTCAAGTTGATAAAGGATCCTCAATCACTATACATACAGAAGATACAGAAAAAGTTTCTACTCCTATATCAAGCGCTGTGACTGCAATGACGTCACCTACTCAGTCATCGAAACCAGCTTCATGGTCTAATGTAGCTGCCAGTGATAGTAGTAAATGGGCTCATCATCAACTTACTGAAACCAAAGGCCGAGTGGTTGCACCACAAATAACACGAACCCAATCCCAACCATCGAATCGAGATCCAAGAGACCGTAGTAAAGGTAAAAAATAAATGATTATCATTATTTATTATTAATTAAGTAAAAAAATTAAATTAATTAATTAAATTATATATTATTTGTTTGTATAGAATTTTCACTTTATGTCAAAGGGGTTGTTCCGAATATGAGTCAAGAAGTTCTTACAAATGTATTCAAAACCTTTGGACCAGTGAAAACTTTGGATGTTGTTCCAAGCAAAGTAATAATTATTTATTTTTAATTTTAATTTTAAATTGCAGAGTCGGAAATTTATTTTATACTAATTAACTTATTAATTTAAAAAGCAATGCGCTTTTGTG
Source organism: Diversispora eburnea (assembly GCA_910592015.1). Classification (NCBI taxonomy): domain Eukaryota; kingdom Fungi; phylum Glomeromycota; class Glomeromycetes; order Diversisporales; family Diversisporaceae; genus Diversispora; species Diversispora eburnea. Next base: position 2,691 of record CAJVPK010000117.1, on the reverse strand, counting down.
GAATTTTCATTTTATGAGGCTTATCATCAAGCACTTTCACAAAGACAAATCCAAATTCCTGGAATGGGAAACGTTACTGTTGAAGAAAGACGTAAGAATGAAGAAGTCCGACATCGCAATCGACAAAGTTATGATTATCAACGTTACGGCCAGAATCCACATAATGGGATGGGTTCTCAGCGTGGAGGTCGTGGAGGTGATAGACGCAATATGGGATCTCGACCACCTGCTAAATCACCATCTTAATAAGAAATGGTAAGTTACATTTTCAAGATTCATCTTAAAAAAGAATTAATTAATTAATTAAGATTCGGAAAAAAAAATCCAAGAGAAAAATAATATTTAAATTAAACAATTATTTATGTCTTTATTTACTTTATTGACCATAGATATGAAAAAATCCCAGATGTCCAATAAGAAGTTAAAATAATATTTGAATTCCAAATTTTTTGTATATAATATATGATAACATTTATATTATATTATTAATCTTAATACCATAAATGATAAAAGTACAATCTTTAATTGAATTTACATGCCATGAATAGAGAGTTCATTAATTAATTTCATTACAGAATTTTTTGGTTGTTGTAGTTGTTATAGTTGTTATAGTTATAATTCTTGTAGTTGCCATGTTGTGTATGTTATATTGGTTTGTTGTAATTGTTATAGAAAAAAATTATTAATACATTGTATCAACGTTTTCGTGCAACTAAAAAATATTAATTTTTGCGGATACAATTTTATATTTATTTAATTTAATATTAACAGTATTGTATTTTATTTATTAACCTAATATGATTTTAGGAGATAGGGGTGTGACCTAATTTTATTTAATTGTGTTGCGTGAATCATTTCCTTTTTCCCCAAAACATCACCTTATTTGGTGAATTGTGTTCCCTGCTCAACCTGTTATTTTTTTTCCTTATTCCTATTCCTAATCCTAACTATTTTCTATTTTTTATTTTTCTAAACCTAAAGAGGAACCTCAACTTTTGATCAAGAGGTTGAGAAGGAGGAGGAGGTAAGGAAATACCTCTGTGAAACCAGGTTAATTAAATAGTTGATTAGAATAGTGTTGATTTTCTAATTTTTTTTTTTGAAAAAAAATTGAGTTGATAACAAGTTTTTATGAATTCTTTCAAGAATTGATAATAATAACAGATTGTTGTCACAATAACAATTAAATGATTATTCTGATTAAGAGAGATTTTTTTCTTTAATTTTGTCAATAGTGTATGCATTATTTTTTTTTTAGTTATACATAATTTAATAATAATTATTAATTATTAATTAATTTAATTAATTATTTTTTTTTAATAAAAAATAAAATAAAAATTAGGAATGTAACAATTGTGTCATCACATAATCACATAAGAATTATGCCAATTAAATAGAAGAATCTAAATTTTTTTTTAAAAAAAAAATGAATGAATGAAACTATTGTTATTTAATCACTATTGTGATTTTAACTACAATAGTGATTTATAATTATTAATTATTAAAAAATTAGAAAAGAATAAAACTATTGTTATTTAATTACTATTGTTATTTAACTACAATAGTAATTAATTGATTTTGACTTTTTTTAAAAAAAAATTTTTGCAATCAATATAAATACACAAAAAATAATTGATATTTTTTTTGATTTTTCATTTATTATTTATTCAACAACAATTATTTTTTATTATTATTTATTTCATTTAAAATTAAAATAAATAATTATTAAAATAAAAAAAATATCCACTCATATCTCTACAATTTGTTTTATAGATTCCTTCACTGAGAATTCAATAAAAAATAATTTTTTTGTAATTACTATTGGCATGATAAATTTTAAAGATTCACAAGAAGAAAAAATGTATTTACAAATTATAACATTTTATCCAATAGATAAATACAATAATCTTCAAAAATTCAGAAAGAAAGATATTATTGCTTTGGAGGATTGAAGATAATAGTGAAGAAAAAAAACAAAAATTAATTAAGATAAGAGATTTAATAATAATAAAATAAAATTAAAATATTAAATAAAAGATAAATTTGAATATTTTTAAATATTAGCTTTCAATATTACAAACATAACTTTCAGTTGTATCAGTAGAATTCACATTTGAAAAGATCAAAAATAAATCCTATTCAAATAATATTAAAGATAAATATGAAAGAATATCTAGTACCAAAGGACAACAGAATTATGAGCTTTCACTTTTATCATTTTGTTAATAAAATTCACTTGATACCAATCATTAAAAAAATTAATTATCAATTCTCCTTATATATAACCAGGCACCTTACTTTTGTTTGTGAGTTAGCTTTAATAAAAATTACCTCAAATTAACTTTACTGAATCTATATCACTGGTCGAAAATTGATAAAACATACACATATCGAGTATCCGATATGTATATGGTACATCCCTAATATCAGATGTATATCGGGTACCTGATAGGTGTAGAAAATATTTTTTATACTTATCGGGTACTCGATATATATATAAAATATTTTTTACACTTATTGGTAGGGTTGTTAACCAGAGCATAATGTTCTGGCATCAACCTGGGTTATGTATCACTCTGTCACGGAGCGGGTTAAGATTTCTAATTTTTTGTACTATACATGTTTCCAAAATTGATTTTGAATTTTTGAGGTATTTCGACTTTTTGAGATTTATGTAAAATCTATTCTATA